>JAUOBU010315462.1:0-23444 GCA_032360585.1 Nereis procera | reverse complement strand
AGACAGACAGACAGACAGACAGACAGACAGACAGACAGACAGACAGACAGACAGACAGACAGACAGACAGACAGGTAGTTGGACAGGCAGGTGGACTGACTGATGGGTGAGCAATTAAATGGACAATCAGCACAGACCCTACAGTACATATCTTCTCAAGTGGTCACCACGGTGGCATGGTTGAGAATGCTTCAACTGTTCAACCACTAAATCAATTTACATCCATGTGGCTATTTCAGCAATTCACAGCTCACTAGTGATCTGGGAATTGAAGAAATGGCCACATACAAGATCATACATGTATTCCCTACCACACTTTGGATTTTGTTTCATTTCAATCAGGCCATTAGAAGCTTTCCAACTGGACTTAGAAGGCAAAATATCCATGGGTGAGCTGGAGGTTATCATAGTGAGAGTTAACTTAGGTAGGTACGTACTCATGTATGGAGACACATACCTGGTAACCATGTACTCGTTCAGTTCATTACGTATACGGACCCAGAGAAGTGGAGGAAGACGACGTTGTGGTGGTATGTGATACTGGTAGACATCATTTAATACGTCATCATTAAGTGAGATGAGATCTTCTAACTCTGACTCTGTCAGCCCATGCTGAGCTGCAAGACAAGACGGAATGACTATAGCAAGAATATATCAAGATGTCCAATTTTCATTGGAATACGAGCCATTGAATATCACGGTGAATTTTCAATGGATTTTGACATGCAATATTCAATGGATTCTGTCATAGAATTACATCGCCTTAAAAAGCTATCATAGTATTGCTATTCAAAACTTAGATACGATCTGCGGTATAAAATCAAGACATGGCTGATAGACAAAAACAGAATATCCCGCTCAGTGGATATGTCATAGGGATATCATTCTGATATCCTATGACATATTCAGCTCATGGGAAATTGCAGTTTTATCCATTGGCGGATATGGCATAGGGATATCACTTGGACTTCAGCCTCCTGATATCCTTATACCATATCCACATTGTGGGATATTGCATCTATCAGCCATGTGTTCTTGTTATAATATCCCCCTTTGGTGATTCTGGCAATAATACCCCCATGGAGGAGATGTGTGTACAGATATCACATGGGGCATGCAGCCTGGAGTATATCACAATATCCCATCACCTAAGATTGTGCAAATGAGGCCAGGAACAGACACCCATTGGTTCCATGGTCAGGAATGTCCACCTGGCACTCCCACTTAACCCTTTTACTACTTCATCGGTTTCTATCCATGTCGCCGTTTTATCAGTTCACAGCTCATGTCAGTGAGCTGTGAATTGATGGAATAGCCACATGGCCAGATCTTATTGCCTACTATTGTTTGGTTTTTGTTTCATTCAAATCAGACCATTAGAAGGCTTACAGTTGGACTCAAAAGCCACAATATTCAAGCATGATTTGGGTGTAAAAGGAGTGAAAGTGTTAATCAATTAGAAATCTGTACTTTTATTCTGCCTGGACTAGCAGTAAAACACAATTGCCTTTAGTCAGTTAGGCTGAAGCTGTATTCCTCTTTAGCCAGCCATCTTTGATTTGAGCTGAAATCCTGAATAATTTTCATATCAACCTCAATGACATATTTGCACTAATCACCACAAATATATCATATTCAGTTTTTATGAAAAGGTATTCAGTACTCCACACTAATGTTTCTTCTTTTTAGCCAGTCTGGCTAGTCACTGTCAGATTCTTACAGCCAAATCAGCGAAGCTGTAGCTCCTGGCTAATGGATAGTGGTCAGCCAGTGCTGTTCATGATTTTGCTCTTATTTTGATTTTATCAGAATGGTTTGCCAGGTTATGTTTCCCACAATCTTTCAGGATCTTGATGCATTTGTAGAAACCCTCTTCAGCTTCGGCACAGGACATTCTCTTACTCCCACCCCACCCTCAATCTTTTTCTGTGATCCACCTGACAAACAGATTCAAATACAGTTTGATACTGATCAAACTAACTATGCTTGAGAAAAAGCTGTGAAATGATTATAAATTGTGGCAGTAATATTAGAATGCTGTTCCGATCTGCCATATCAAGTGCCCCAACTCCTTCAGTCCCTCCTGCTCTAGAAAGATGGCTTCTTTTGGCAGAGTTTTTTTCCTGACTGCAAGTGTTCTATTTTCACAGTCAATATGCAAATTTTGGTTGTTCTTCGGACATGATATTCTGAAGAAAGAAAACCATCCAAAATAGAATAATCCAATTTTTTAAGGATGTATGTTTTTTCATATATTGGATACGATTTCAAGCCTAACATTTGATATATCCCTGTTTTCATCCATTATCGATTTGGGAATTCCATAACAAATATATGGCTCTCTGTCTAGATTCCTAAGTGCAACAGAGTGATTATTTGATATGATATGGGATATAAACCATTGAATAAGTTGGTCTGATAAAATTTTCCAGGAGAATGAACAGTATTATTGCACAATGTTCTGGTGAGAGTTCAGTTTGCTCAAGCAATGTTGAAAATCATGCAGACGTGATTGAAATACAGGTTGTGGTCATTCTCTTATAATGAGAGATTGAGATCAATTGTTCTTTATGACATAAGTACATGCCTGAGAAGCTTGGAATTTTATGTGTTTATGATCCATTTTTCACACTTCCAGTTGTTGTAGTCATACATGTAGTTTCACATGAAGCAAGTCCAATTGACAAGCTATATTTTTCTTGGATGCTGAAGTTGTGTGAAATATAGATTTTACACAATACATGTAATCATAAATCTCAGCTTGTAATGTTATATCATTGTGCCCTGAAAATTATCAGGGGAGTAAGAGCCTCTAAGAGGTGCCTACCATGGTGATGATGTCATCATCAGAAGTCCCCTATTATCACTGCCCATTTCTTTGACCTTGACCTTGACCTTCCTACTATTTCTGCTTCCTGCTCTCACTGCTTCAGCCTCCTTGATTGAGTGTGTTGACACACTTATTTCATGCGGTGTTTCTTGTATTTGCTCTTTTATTAGGCTGGTTCCAATGTTAAGGTAAGCGAGTTCGTGGAACCTCACGACCACTAACCAAACCCCACCTGGTGTCAGCCACTGACTCTTGCTCCTCTGTTCCTTCTCCTCTGTTCACGTTCTCACAACCCTTTTGTTGTCTGATTAATTTCCCTGTTTGCATCATGGTTTGAAATGTATTTGAAGTGTTTCGCATGCGTTTTATTGAGAATGTCATTTTGCCACTGGCTGTCAGTAGGAATTAGGCAGGAGTTTCTATCTTCTGCATATTCTATGTCTTGCATGCAGTGAGATTCCGTTTGGAGTATTGTTGATGCCTAAGGTAATATTCAGGGATGAATGCTGTTTTTAGTGTGTCAGTCTGAGGATTCGTGTGCATGAAACTGAGGAAGTATTCAGGGATTCGGATGGATGCTGTTTTCAGTGAGTCAGTCTGAGATATCATATGCTTGATTGAAGAAGTGTTCAGAGATTTGGATGAATGCTGTTTTAGTGCATCAGTCAGGGATCGTATGCATGGGACTGAAGAAGTGTTCAGGGATTTGGATGAATGCTGTTTTTAGTAAGTCAGTCTGAGGAGTTGTATGCATGAGACTTTGGAATGCGTCAAGATGTATAGGTATCTTTACCCTATTATTTTTTTATTCTGTAGTTTGGGTTTCAGTGTCCGCTACTAAACTGTCAAAATGTAATCCTGCTCTTCCAAAAATGAAATGTCCTCTGGTCCCTCTGATTCCATGTATCCATGAACAGTAGACGATCCTGTTCCCTATGTATATCATCAAATATTGACCACTTTCAACTTCCTTGCTCATTTCCGACTGGAGTTAACTTATTTGTGCGTGTTCTTCCTCTATCCTGTAAACTTCATGGGCTTGATAAAGAATAATTAACATGCACTAATTAGCTAAAATTGGCTAAAAACATGCTAGCAAACATTGGCTAGTGCTAGAATAAAATTGCCGTCAGCCAGTTTGGCTTAAGCTGTCCTCTAGCTTTAGCCAGACATCTTTGATTTGAGATAAAATCCTGAGAGATCTGCTTTAATATGTCTAATACAGTTAATGTTAATAATCATCAAACTCAACCTATTGAAAAGTGTCTCCTATTAGCAATTTTGGCTTTTCATTGTCAGATTCTTTAAGCCAGATTACCTCCTGGCTAATGGCTAGGGCTGCCCCAGCAACAGGAGAGTGGTCTCATTTGATGAATTATGCATAGGGAACACGATGGTGTACTGTTTATGGTGTGATGAGACTAAGTCAGTTTTCTCCACAAACTACTCCTCTTCCCTTCAGGTTAGTTGTATCCATCACCTACTCATTGGAATAACATTTGGTTGTTTCTTTTTGGGACAGAGGTGCACTTGCTGAAAGCCCAACATTGAGTGCTGCAATACTAACCTGACACATGACTTCACCCATAGCAAAAGCATGCCAAAACAATCTCTGACATCCTTTCTTACTGGCACCAGACACTGACCAGATTAATGAGAATTCTTTATTATTATTTAACCACATGCTTACTATCAGGGCCCCGGACCTGATCTCCCTTGATAATGGAATACTTCTTAGTTGAAGTTGAATGTAAATTCCTCCCTTTGAATCCTTGTTAGGCATATCCATCACCTCCATATTGTTGCAAAAAAAATTCTTTTTGGTGAAGACGCACAAACAAAAAGCCTAACAATGAATGCCCTCATTTTGACCAAAATGATCATATCAGCACCATTTCCCAGTTTATGTCAGCATCATTTCTTACTAGCACCACGCACATATTCACAAAATTATTGATTGAACATGTCTATTGCCATAGATCATTATGGAGATGAACTTTCAAGTCCAGTAATGCACCATGCACATATTTGAGAAATATTGATCATAGTGATAATAGAATTCTTGCAAGATGTGTTTATTGCCATAAATTCCTTATGAAAATGAACTTTTAAGTGCAGTAATATTTCTAATAGTCATATGGACATTTCAGTCGGTGGCAATCTTTTGTGGCCAACAATATTTGCTGAAAATGCATCATCTTGGCTATTTGCTCTGTGAGGTCATCATGATCATCAACATAGCTGCTCATAGACCTTAGAAAAAAATCTCCATAAATTTCACATGAGGGGATCAAGCATGAGTTCTTCTGACATCGATTGCAGTATATTGTCCTCTAGTATAGTCTGTGCTCAGGGCACAAATCAGAAAGAGTATGGTCTGTGTGTGTTTCGTCATACCTGTGCCATTCTGGAGTTGTCTTGATGTATTAATACTTGTGTGTATATGAATTGTTGTTAGAGGATTGAGGTTTTTTTGGCTATTTTTTAGGAACTAGGTATGTTTGTGAGTATTTGGTAGTTTGTTGTTGTTACGGTTGACTCGTGTGAAGTTGTTACTCATCAAGCTGCAGTATGAGTCTATGGAATGATGAGGATCTTCTAGTTTCCATCTATCTGGAGGAATATAGTCATGGTGTGAATATATACATGTTGTTATGACTGAGAATGGTGTCTGTTGTGTCCAACATTTTCATGCATGTATTATCTTGTGGTCTGGTCACCTTGAATAGATCGGCATGTGAAGTGATCGGCCTAAATGTAATATCAAGGACCTCACTGATCTTTATGTGCTGTGCTCACTCTGATCAAGGGGTGCCAGTCAATCCTCATGGGCTGCACTCACTCTGCTAAAGGGATGTCAGTCAATCCTCATGGGCTGTGCTCACTCTGCTCAAGGGGTGTCAGTTAGTCCTCATGGGCTGTGCTCACTCTGCTCAAGGGGTGCCAGTCAATCTTCATGGGCTGTGCTCACTCTGCTCAGGGGGTGCCAGTCAAGCCTCGTGTGCTGTGCTCACTCTGCATAAAGGGGGGCCAGTCAATCCTCATGGGCTGTGCTCGCTCCACTCAAGAGGTGCCAGTCAATCCTCATGGGCTGTGCTCATCCCGCTCAAGGGGTGTCAGCCAAGCCTTCTGGGCTGTGCTCAATCTTCTCAAGGGTTGCCAGTCAGTCCTCATGGGCTGGGCTCACTCTGCTCAAGGGGCGTCCAGATATCTTCTAGAAATAATAGCTGTGTACCGGTAGGCCACATACAGCCAAACAGGGGTCATTTGACCGATGCCTCAGCATTTCTTGCTATATATTGATACAGGAGAGTCTGTTCATGCTTTATCTAAAATTGGCGTTGCTTGATCATGCTGTAGAAGTGAGGCTAAGTGGGGCTAAGTGAGCATTTCTTGTCTGCAAAGTCTGTGTGTGCGCGCGCCTAACCACTTCATATTCCACATGAGTGATAGTACGGCGTTTGGCAGAAAACTCAAACTATCATGACATCCGGAACCAGGGCTTGTCCATCTGTATGTCAGTGATGTCGCTCATTCTTAGTTAATAGATGTGATACTATCTGGTACTGTATGGTCCGCAGGTGGTTGTATGAAGTCTTGACTTTCATGTACCGTTTCTGTGATGTACTTATACGTGCGACTCACATTAGAAGAGCTGAATCCCTGTCGGCTTCCTCCACTCTCACTCCCACTCACGTCTTGTCCAGGGGGGTGTTCAACTAACAACTAGGAGTGCTCCTAAACCATGCTTTTTAGTGTAAAACTACTGTCTGGGAGTACTCCTAAATGTTAACGAAAATGACCCCGGACAACTCAGAATGTTGAGTATGATTTCCATCACTGAAATTGGTAACTGGAATTTTCATTCATCTTGTGAGAAGCTTTCTGAAAGGTCTACTCGTTTCCACGGATTTCTGAGTTGTCCAGTTGTGTTGTCGTCATACTGCCTCCCAGAGATACGAATCATACATGGAGTTGACACATCCCACAGTGATGTGAAACCAGCACATTACTTTCCCCGTTTTATTTTGGTCAAATGAATATCGCATTACTGAATGACGAGAGATATCGCCAGACTGAAATGACACAGGTTTCATAGTCATCCCACAGTAGGGAGGGCTACAGACATGGCTGTTTTGATATGTTGAATGTGATAGCACCCATGATATATACCCTGCGATATTCCACACCTTTCAGTATTCAACTGTTCTGCCATCATCTGTCCTTCAGTTTCAAGGTTATATAAAACAATTGGATGACATTGACAGTGTCATCTAATCCTGCGAAAGTTGGGCATACTAAGTGAAGGATCTTTCATGCTTGTTTACTTGGTGATCACTCACGTTTTGAGACTTCCTCTCTCAAATTATGAAAATTGTATCAGAAGCTTCATATAGATTGTGTTTATGGCATAGTTTATTGTTTACCCTTGTACTGCCACATTGTTCTGCAAGAGATATTCAATGTTTCATGGAACCGGCTACACTGGCTGGTGCAAAGCCAATGACTGGGCTTTTCCAATAAAACCTCTTGCTACCACCCAAATTGATGGATTCAGATATGTCATCAGATCTTTACCCTTCCACTGCTTCATCAATTTCTATCCATGTGGCCATTTCATCAGTTCAAAGCTCACGCTAGTGAGCTTTGAAATGAAGAAATGGCCATATGGCCAGATATTTTTCCTTAGTACGGTTTTCCTTCGTTTCATTCAAATCGGACCATCAGGAGCCTTTCATTCAGTCTTGAGAGACCTAATATACAATGGTGATTTGGTGGTTATAGTAATGAAAGGGTCAAATAAGCGATACGAAAGAGAATTTAGCCTGGTAGTACTATTATGAGCTGTTAATTGATGAAATTGTCATATGGATGGAAATAAATGAGGTAATAGAAGGGTAATTGTTCTGCAAACGGTCAATCTCTTCAGGTATCAGAATTTTCTGAGGTGAATCGTTATGAACAACATGTCCTGTTGTAGTGTCAAAGATGGATTCACCGCTGAGAAATCTAATCCCTGACTATTCGTTGCCATGCAAGGAACTATTGCAGTATCATTTTCAGCCAGGCCCAACAGAGCTTGACATTAGGCCTCTCGGTACAATAATCCCCAATTCACCCAAGGATATTGTCTTCAAAATCCAATTGGAAAGCTTCTAATGGTCCGATTTGAATGGAAAAAAAAAGAAGAAAAATGCAGTAGGGAATAATATCTAGCCATGTGGCTACTTCACCAATCCCCAGCTCACCAGCATGAGCTAGGAATTGATAAAATAACCACATGGATGGAAATAGGTGCAGTAGTGAAAGGGTTAACAGTCGCCCTATTGCCTGGAGCAAGTGAAACTTGCATAGGGGCAAGTTTAACAACATGGCTACTTGCCCAAAAGACAAGCATATTTCAAGAATATTTGTATTAACCAAATAAGTGGGGCTGGTACATGTAGTTTCTTTTTAGGCAAGTGGAGTTGGTGATCACTTGCCGGGGCAATTTATTTAAAGACCTTAGAGTCAAGTCTTGCCCACCCTGCTTTTGCACTGAGGAATCTTTGGATATTGTATGATTGCCCCTTTCACTACTATAACCCCCCCAAATCATCCTTGGATATTGTATCGTCCAAGTCTCATTGGAAGAATCCTAATGTTCCCATTGGAATGAAACAAAAACCAAAGTGCAGAAGGGAATAAGATCTGGCCATGTGGGCATTTCATCAATTCACAGCTCACTAGTGTGAGCTGTGAATTGGTGAAATAGCCACTTGGATAGAAATTGATGCAGTAGTGAAAGGGTTAAATGGAGTTCCTCTCCAATAGTGGGGACTAACATCACGCTGGAATTCACCAAATAACATGGATATCGCTCTTTGATATTTTTGTTGGTTCGGCTCTACATCACATGTTTCTTGGTCAGAACAGCTGAGTGAGATGGTCAATTTACACCCCAGCACACACTACAATACCTCTCTCACTACTTCATCAATTTTCATCAGTGTGGCTTTTTCCTCAATTCACAGCTCGTGTTGAGCTGGGAATTGATGAAATAGCCACATTGTGTGATCTTATTCACTTCTACGGTTTGGTTTTCATTTCATTCAAATCCAACCACGAGAAGCCTTCCAACTGGACTTGAACAACACAATTTACAAGAGTGATCAGGGGTTCTGGGTGTGAAATCGTTAACAGTGATAGGATTTTACCATTTTAAATCTGGATTTCACACTACTGCCATATTGTGAAATACAGATTCAAAGCGAGCAATTCCAGTCACCGATATTATATAGCTCCATTCACTGAGCCTTTCATTCATTGATGTCCTTCCACGTATCTTTTTGATCGACTCTTTCATGCTGATGATGATTTTCATCCATATTTGAAAATTCTTTCTATATAAATACTCTTAGGAGTGCTATCTTGACTTAACCCTTACACTACAATATCCCTCAAATTGCCCTTGGATATTGTGTCTTTCTTCCAATTGAAAGGTTTCTAATGGTCCAATTTGAATGAAACAAAACACAAACAGTAGTAAGGAATGAGATCGGCCATGTGGTTAATTCTTCAAACACAGCTCACTCATGAGAGCTGTCAATTGATGAAATTGCCATATGGATGGAAATAGATGAAGTAGTCAAAGGGTTAAGCACTTCTATTGTTACTTGAATTGATAACTGAAGTGACGGATACTATCTCTCAAGATGAGAAATTTATTGTGGCTGGGGTGATATATTTCTCCAGTGATCCCATTGACTGTCTGACCGATATATGTAATTCTGGGAAGCAGCAGTAATGGTTGTCATGTCAACCAACCCCCTTGCCAGATGACCTATGACCTCTTTGAAGATGTTTTTATTCATGAAAATTATCGCTTAACTCTTATCATCGATTTTCACCCATGTTGATATCCAGTCTATTCACAATTCATATACATGTATATTGGTGCTGTGAATTGATTAGATAGCAATATGGATTGATCGCATCGCCCATATTGGGGTTTATCTCATCCTATTCAGGCGAACTGAAGTCTCCTTCAACCCTTTCACTCCTAAATTGACTAAATCACCCCTGGATATTGTGTCTTTCAAGTCCAGTTGAAAGGCTTTGAATGGTCAGATTCGAAAGAAATGAAAACCAAACTGTAGTAAGGAATAAGATCTGTCTGTGTGGCTATTTCATCCATTCACAGCTCACTAGCGTGAGCTGTGGATGGATGGAATAGCCACATTGATAGATACTGATGAAGTAGTGAAAGGGTTGAAAAGCTATCTGGCAGTTGGGTTGTGTTAGCCTCACCATGTTGTCTGTGTCTTGGTTGTTCCAGTAACATCCCTCTCTCCAGTCTTCATGATTAACTGTCCATCCTCCCCCAAACTAACTGGAAATGAGCCTTTATCAGTTCAACCAAATTCTTGTATCTTCGAACTGAGTTGTATTATGATGTGTCATATGTTGCCATATCACTGAGTGTATTTTAGATTCGAATTTTTTCAGTTATTTTTAGAGAAATTCTGGAATGCCCTGGGGTGCTTTTAAAGGAAATTTCCATGTTTCAAGAATCATTTTTTATCAGATGTTCTCATTTCATCATGTATTTGTATGATTTATTCAATGTGATGGATAAAGCTGATGGAATAAAATCAACCCTTTCACACCCAGAACCCCCAAACACCCTTAGATATTGTGGTTTTCAAGACCTCAATGGTCCACTATGATTGGAATGAAAAGCGAACAGTAGTTCAGAATATGTTCTGGCCTTTTGGCTATTTCATCAGTTCACAGCTCGCTAGTGTGATCTGTGAATTGATGAAATAGCCACATGGGTGAAAATTGATGAAGCAGGGAAAGGGTTAAAAATAATGTGGGGGTGAGCGTTGAAAGTTTCTCATGAAGACTGTTGACTCAAAAGACATGTCGCTTTACGTTGTATGGCCTTTTGTTGATAGCACTTGTGGTGTTTTCTGATTATTTTTTTACAACATAATGCTGCTTCACCCCTGCAACTTCTTCTACTGACTCACTGGTCACCTTACCATCATGCTCATCATTGCTCCAGATTGTCGATAGATTCCTGTGGGTAAGATATCCTTGTATTGTTTCTACCTCTGTGTTACCCCTATAACCCTCCAACGTCAAGTTCGGTAATTAGAACTTTCCATTTCAAATCTCTATTCTTGGCCATTGATATAGCCTGAATTACAGATTTGAAGTGGAAAGTTCTAATCATCGCACAAATTCTTGTGATTAACCCTTTCACTATGATAACCCCCAAATCACCCCTTGATAATGTGTCTTTCAAGTCCAGTTGGAAGTGTTCTTATTGTCCGATTTGAATGAACAAAAACCAGACTTTAGTAGGGAATAAGTTCCGACTATGTAGCTATTTCATCAATTCACAGCTCACTTGCGTGAGCTGTGAATTGATGAAATAGCCACATGGTTGGAAAGTGATTGAGTAGTGAAAGGGTTATGGAACCACATGAAGTTTGTGTTACCCCTGTAGTGCATCCACTTTAATTTCGGTAATACAAATTTGCCATTTCAAATGTATATTCTTGGCTTTTCAGATAGCCTGACCTACAGATTTGAAGCAGAAAATTCCAATCATTCCCCACATTCTTGTGGTGAATGAAAAACCACATGGAATCAATCAACATAGGAATGTGGTTTTCCACAATGAATCTGTATTCTATGCTATTCCTATAACTCAAAATTCTGATTCAAAATGTAGAATTACGATTTCTTTAAGTTGGTACTTCCCCAGGTTTCAGCAAAATGGATTCTCAATTTACACTGAACAAACTATAATTCTCAGCATGTTGTAGTAACCATGATACTAGTATTTCACTAAAAATAATCTTTCAATCTAAAAAACACCTTTTTTCAGAAATATGTGGATTGTGATGATAATTTTGAATTCCTAGTGCTGAAATAATATATTCCAAACAAAAAAGTTATGACTTAGTACTGCCTGTCATTGGTGCTTCCACTGAATTGTGCAGTGGCTGGTTTCATCAGACCAGTGGGAGCATGAATCAGATACCATATTTTTCCAAATAGACACACTAGGTGCAAAAGCAAAAGTGACAGAAGTTAGAGCATGTTATTATCATCACCCCTGTTGGGGTGATATCCATCAAAGGGAGCACTGGCTGATTCAGAACCAGTCAGTGCTCCCTTCAATGAATGATACCACAACAGTCAGATTTAGAAAGTGCTCTTTCAGTTGCGAAAATATTGAGGGGGTGCATTTGATTGAGCAAGAGTATGCATTCGGTATTTTACATTATCTAACTTAAGCATGCTGACAATTAAATGAAGTGTCTGCAACCCCTATTAGTAAAACATTTTTGCATCATAATATATGTGTTGGTTTTGTATGGCATGTCTTAGTCCCATGTTAGTATTATGGGTCCCTGTGCACATGTTGGAATTTGGGGTATTGTTATTCTTCTTCAATTTAGCTGGTTCTGGGTGTATGGATTTGAATCAAACCACTGGGACCACTTCACTGATGGACTTATACTGAGATCTATCCTAACTTCAGGATTCCCTATTGGCAAAACTGAATGTTAGGACAAATCTTAGTTTGGTGAAACATGCCCCTTGGGCTTCATTGTTTTTACTTCTGACCTGTCATGATTTTGGAATTTGCCATAAATTGTATTCGCTGCAATCTGCCTCCAAGGCATTTGGAAATTTATAATTACCTAGCCATCTGATTAGCTCAAAAATTTGTGATTGAGGCATGATTCGGGGTTTGGCAACCTCATCATCATGCCTCAAGCATAATTTTTACATTTAAGCTGAGTGAAGGAGGTGCTCATTAGTAAGATTAGGGTATATACCAGGGTATTGCAGATCCCAAAGTTAGAACAGGTCCTTCATTGGTGGAATCTGTCTCAGTGGTCCTTTTCACTATAATAGAATTTGTCCTAACTTTGGGATATGTCATATATTCTCAGGGGGAAATCCCGAAGTTGGGACAGAATCGGTATTGGTGAAATATGCCTGAAATGCTCGTTTCTATTCGTTTAAGTGCCATTGAATTCTCTCCTTATATCTGAAATATCTCAAGATGTCCCTGTCATGTATTTGCTCAAACTGCCCGCTAGTGTTCCCCACATGGAATCAGATTTCAGCAGAATAATGGCTGTATCTTCACAGTTGATCTGTGTCTGGAGAATAATCAGCAAAGGGCCTGTTGACTTTTTCCGCAGATGGTGTAAGTGAATGCATTAGAGTTTGTGATTGGCTGTTGCACCACCACCACAGCAACAACAACAACAACAACAACAACAACATCACAACCACTTCCACATGCACCTCCATCTATCTGCCAACTCATGCACCACACCACCATCTGCACCATTACATTTGTCCACTTGTCACCACTGCCTCCATATGCAACGCTATCACCACATACTCTCTGGTTTCACTACTGGGTCGATTTCCAACCAAGTGGCTATTTCTTCAATTCTCAGCTCATGCTAGTGAGCTGTGAATTGATGAAATAGCCACATGGTCAGATTTTATTCCCTACTACAGTTTGGTTTTCATTTCATTCAAATCGGACCCTTCCAGTCGGGCTTGTAAGACACAATATCCAGGAGTGATTTGGGGATTATCGTGGTGAAAGGGTTAAATACATCTCCACTAATACTGCATTGTGGGGATCCAAGGCACCTTTCTGATTGAAGAGGTAAGGATTGGTCTCTCATGCCAGTCTCTGTGTTGTGAGAGGTTATTGATGGGGTGTCCTATACATGCTGCATGGTATTCAATCACCCAACAAACTCCACTGTAACCCATCACACTACCCCCTATATTTGCAATCATATGAACTGTCAAATATGAGTCAGAATCGGCCGCCGCCGCCACCGCAACCACCACTTTGTGAACATTGGGCAGGAATGGTGAGTCTGGGAACAAGTATGGGATGGGGCCGATCTACCAGTTTAGTATTTTCCTCATCCAATGGATCCTCTCCCTCAGAGTTGGAGTTTTTGTGTGTTTATGATGTATAAATATCCTCTTGGTAATAATTCTTCATTTTAGCATGCTCGACTCCTGTTATCATGGTTTGTTTTCTTGTGAGAATAGATTCATTCAAATCCCAAAAATGGGTCTTGAATAGCAATAAGAATTTACTCTAATTTGAAGAAGTGAGAACACTATCATAAAGATAACCAAGTGCCTGACAGACGGAACATGTTCATATTCCTGATGTTCAAGTTATTCTCGATATGTCAGTCATTTGGTTCTGTTTGTCCATTCCAGATAACTGTGGTGGGTTTATTTGTTCTTATTCCAAGCCATTGCTTCTTGTCTATAAGTGCTTTCAATGGCCCATGTTCTGCCATGCTGTCCTTGGAATAATTATTCCATATCTCTTGGAGTATTATACATACTGTATTCTCTGTAGTAAGCACCTCCTGAGGCAGCTGAAATATAAAATCCATGTTCGAGGTGATTTCTAAGCTGTTAAACTTAGGATCGTGCCTCAAACATGGCTTTTCATGCTTATCTGTATGATGTATATATATATCCAAGTTTTCAAACACCAAGGACATGGATGAGGTAAGACACAGTGGCGGTTTGCAAGAGAGCCGGGCTGGGCAGGGTTTCCATGTGACCTCAAGAGAGATATTGAATAACTATTGATTATGCGATACTGACATGATCGAAATCCTGTACGGAATTCAAATCGATCCGCATGTTTTCACGGATTGCTCAGTATGATACCAAAAAGATGCACTGGGTGCAAATGGTAACCCTTTCCACTCCTAAACTACTCAAATCACCCTCAGGCATCATGTCTTTCAAGTCCAATTAGAAGGCTTTTAATGCTACGATTCGAATAAAGGGAAAAGCAAACTACTCAAGGGAATACAATCTGGCCATGTGGCTATTCCATCAGTTCACTGCTCACCAACGTGAGCTGTGAAGTGATGAAATAGCCACATGGCTCAAAATTGATGTAGTAGTGAGGGGGTAAAAGTTAGAAGCCTGAATGTGAAGAGTGTCTTCAAAAGGTTGTGAACTTTGTTAACCATTCACTACCATAACCCCCAAAATATCCTTTGTTATTGTGCAGGGTTTGCGCAGGATTTGAAGAGACTTTGAAAACAACATCAGGCATTATTAAAAAGTCCTTGAAAATTACCTTCACTTGAGAAGTTCTTGATTTTTGTGGTGTTAGCTGTAAAAAGGCTTTGAAAATGATCTCATGCTGAGAATACTTTTCCAGCAGTGATAATGAAACTGTCAGTATATTATTGATATATGTACCAACATAAAACAATGAGCGAGATCCAGCAATAATTAACACCATATCAAGTTTCTGAATACATTAGGCTGTAATTGCGAATCCACCGTTGTGGTTACTTTGCTCAACAATGCGTGTAGCTGGTTTTCTCAGTATTTATTCAGATTGGAACCTCCTCATGTTTGCATGTGTCAGGCAAACTGCGCATCCAGGGTGCCCAGGGCATTGCATCGGGAAGCATGCCAAGTTTGAATGTATGAACCTACCAGTGATCCAACAATATTGCATAGTTTCTCATGGTGAAAAGAACTTTGTTTCACTACAAATTGACATTTTATTGATAGATCCCCATCCAGATTCAGCATGAAGTCCAGTCCGATAAAGTATGCATGCTTTCTCAGCGTTTATTTAGAGAGCGACCTCACCATCATCCCAGCACGTGTACGTTGCACTGTCACTCCCTGGGACACCCATAAAACCATACATCTGCACATCTTGCTGGGAAGTGCACCAAATTTGAATGTGTGAACAAATACATGTGTTCAAACTCTGTGTGGCATGTACATCATTATCATCATGATATGTGTGGAAAGTATTAGTCAGTAATCAGAAGAGAAGAGCGGATCTCTTATTGAAAGAGTATAATATATATGAAATTCCTAGTAATGATCTAAAAGTTCAGTGATGGTGAAATGAAATCAAAATTAAAATTAATGATCATTAGAAAAATTACAGATGATGACCCTGATAATGATACCCGTTATAATGATGAGAACAATCCCAGTAAGATATTGTACAAAATAATGCACCATTATGTCAGTGATATTCATGTCAAATTAAAAACTGTTGTACTGGAAAATGGCCAGATTTGGGCTCTCAAAAATCATGATTCGGGCCTTGGAAAGGCCATGAATTTGATGGTCTGGCTGTATGAACCCTGTTGTTTTTCAAGGCAAATTGGAAGGGTTCAAATGGTTGAATTCAAATTAAATGAAAAGCGAATGGTAGTTGGGAATAAGAACTGGCCATGTGGCTATTGACATGATGGTCTACTGCACTGCCATTCATTATGGCTGTGAATCCTTCTTCACGGAGGGTGTGCACGGGAGAGCTAGCACTCTGGACTGGGTTTTCTCTTGTTTTCTCCATGATGCTAGTATTGCTTTATGAGTGACACGAGTATGTATCTGAAATGCATGACTACCAAACATGTGCCAAAAATCTTGTCGATCGCTGACTGAAAATATCTCCCAACAGAGTTTTTGTACATAGGTCAGCAGGCCCTGGGGCATCTAGTTGCAGTAGTGTATTCTCTTTTGAGCCCTCATTTCGTATGATGGACAAAAAGGGCAGGATTCATGGCTTCCCTCATACACCCAACATTTATATTATGAAGTCTGTATTCATAAATAACAAATAGCCAGTATGTACGTATCATGGCAAAATAGTCCCCAATATCAGTTGGCGATATTCCTTTGTATTCTCCTCCTGTTGCTACCAAATGCTTGCATGACAACTTTCAGCATTTCAGCTCGCGAATAATTTTTCAAAATCTCTTAGTTAAATCTTTTTCAATTTCAGAATGAATATTTCATGGAATTGAAGTAGCTTAAGTGAAATGCCCATTGCTCCGATTGTGAAATGCACCAAAATGCTGCATAAACTGCATGCATGCTTGATGATACAGTGTATGCATGGAAAATTTTATATTTTCATTTGCTGTCTTTGCAGGACAGATTTTTCAGGAGCAAAATGAAAGTTTTATATTTTGCAGGATTTGTGTAGAAATCAGGTTACTGTTAGCTTGCCAGTATTGTAACAATGCTGAAAAAATAATGCCTGCAAATTTCTCGCAAATAATGACAGCCGAATTGGACCAAGGTCATCCATTTATCCAGACAATTCATTGAGGGAAAATGAATCTGGCAGATATATCAGCATGATTGGTCTCTGAATAAAGTTTCTACAGGTCAAGTAAAAATTCAGAAAAAAAAGAGACAAACAAGGTGGAATGAATTGCAGTTATCGTGATGCAAACACAATCACAAACACACCCACATTTTCTTTCATTGACATATTTCCGGTTGCTTGGGCTAGAGGGCCAAGAAATGTGTATCAAATGTCCAAGTTAACTTATAACTTGTATTGGATTTGAATCCACATCCTCTGGCTAAGGCATTTTTTCCACCAAGTGCAGAGCCAGCACACATACTGTTACTCTACAGAGACATCTCTCAAAAAAGAGACGCTCAGTGGGCAGCTATGAGGCTCGCACTGACAATGCATCACCAGCCTCAATTTGGGAGGCCGTACAAGCGAAGACACCTTGATGATTTTGCAGTCCATGCATCTTTGATGACTGTATTTCTGTCCTATAAAAAACAGTCCTTGTGAATATTACCAAACAAATTCATATGAACTTAGGTATCCCATCTCAATCGGATTGCTAGCCGGTATCTCCTCGTACATAGCTTAGGGGCCTTCATTCCTCCTTCTTTAGAGCTACCGTAAGTTTAGCTTAGAATACAGATTTTAAATGGAAAATTCCCATCGCTGCATATATTTTTGGGTTGCTATCTTGGTCTGAGTGACCATGCCTTTGGCAGTGATTGGCTTTTTCTCACATTTCAAATCAGTATGTTGAACTACTTCTGCAATTGAAACTTTCCATTTTGAATCCATATTTCAGACTTCTTAATTCAAATCTATATTCTAGACAACTAGTATAGAAATACCAGTTGTGATTTGAAACAGAGAAGTCCTTTCACTACTATAAGCTCTAAATCACCCTTAGATATTGTGTCTTTCAAGTCCAATTTGAAGGCATCTAATGGTCCGATTTGATTGAAACATAACCAGAGTGTAGTAAGGAATGAGATCTGGCCATGTAGCTTTTTCATCTATTAACAGCAAGCGTTAGTGAGCTGTGAATTCATGAAATGGCCACATGGATGGGAATTGATGAAGTAGTGAAAGGTTTCATGCATGCACTTAATCAGAACTTGTAAAACAAAGATATAAAGCCAGAAGAGAAGCCGTGCATATCAGTGAAAAGTTTCTTGACTATAGATCGGTGCTAAGATGAGAGAGCTTGCAGCATTCCCTGTAGCATTTTGTGAATTATCTTTCTTCATCAACTGGATATTATCGGTGATGGGTCATATTGGTCGATTTCAGCATGGTTGGCTGTGCTCTTTCTCAGAAGCATTATGATTGGTGGCAGACAACTCTTCCTATATTAGGTGATTGCTGATTGGATAACAGTGGTTCATGGGAGTTTGTATTCTGTATTTTGATTGGTTGTTTTCAGGGTGAGGCATACAGCTATAAACATGCATTGATTCTGTCGGAACATCGGATAGATGAGGCAAGCAGTGCAAATAAGGCAAAAGCACAGGTCAGTTCAGTGCCATACTTTCTCCCATTCTCTCCCTCATTCTCTTTTTCTCCCTTCCTTCCCTCCTGCCTCTTGACAGCTCCATGCCCCGCTAGTATGGATTCAGAAACATACAATCGTGCATTGACCTCTGGGAAAAATATTGATGTTGCAGTACATGTATTCAAATGGGTGAAAAGTCCATACAGGAAATTGTCTTGTGATGATGCAAAATTCACTGTACCAAAATCAATTCTGCAGGAGGCCCAATGAGAGGAAAACTGTTTTGACACAGAATAGATGGGCATACTGCAGTAATGGCCTAAATATTAATGTGTCTTGATAACTGTGTAATGTTGGTGAAGCCATATTGGACTTCTGGTGATTTTCACCAACATTTCACAGTTCAAGGCACAAATTAGTAACCCTTTCATTTCTATAATCCCAAAAACACCCATGGATATTGTGGCTTTCAAGTCCAATTGGAAGGCTTCTAATGGTGTGATTTAAATGAAATAAAAAGCAAATTGTAGTAAGGAATAAGACCTGGCCCTGTGGCTATATCATTAATTCACAGCTCACTAGTGTGAGCTGTAAATTGATGAAATAGCCACATGGATGGAAAATGATGGAAGTAGTGAAAGAGTTAAACATGGACCCAAAACCAACTGGACAGTAAGTTCAGCAGGGTTCTGGTTTTTATCGGACCTGTAGATTTTGACATTGCTCGGGTCCTATGGTCCTCAGGTAATACTGGTGACCGATGTTGAATTTGGTTTGCCTTATCCAGACCATATTTGACTTACAATTGAGTGTCTGATCCTTGTCTCCCATTCTTGTTGCAGCAATGGACACATCAGTTCTTGTTAGTGGAAAATCAGAATCAGTCAGCATACACATTTACAGCCAAGACAGACGAGATGAGAAATAAATGGATAGAAGCTATAAGGATGGCTTTGTAAGTACCTTCACACCGTATTATGCCGAATAGATGCACAGGGAGCTTAGGCATGGGTGACAAGGACAAGATACGGAAAAATAGTCTTTTTAATGGTAGAGATATTATGTTCATGAGGATCAATTGGTGATGGAATAACTATATATACACACACATTTGGACTCCATATTTGTGGCTACTTGAGTAACATAAAGTCTGGGTTTGAATAGAAAATTCTAATCTTTTCTGGAATTGGCCAATCATATATGGCCTCTGAGAGATGAAATGTTTTGCAGTGAACAAAATTTCGCATTTTAATTCCTTATCTTGGTCTGCTGAAATACAGATTTAGGACAGAAAATTACAACTACTTTCAAATCAGTTTCCATGTTTCCGTACATAGGCCTTATGATGTTGAGTAGGACGTTCAAATGTAGGGCTCTTAAGTTGCTACCTGATGGTAGCCAACAGCTCCCAATTGCCCTTCCAGCTACTGAAAATAAAAAATTAGGAGCAGTTGGCTCCTGAAATCTGTAGGATTGCCAATTGACAGACTGATGTTTTGTTCCAAAAATTTATATTAGCTGTCAAAAAAATGATTTCAGGAGCCAGGGGCTCATAAATGTTTTAGTCAAAGTAGACCCAAACTGGAGAAGAAGAGAGAGTGAATTAATATTCTTACACATACCGCTATTGTGCTGCATGGCTTTCATAACCATGGTAACTCAGGAACTGTTCACTTGATCTCCTTTCAATTTTGATTGGGTCCGAAGGCTCACTGAGTAGGA
Source organism: Nereis procera (assembly GCA_032360585.1). Taxonomy (NCBI): domain Eukaryota; kingdom Metazoa; phylum Annelida; class Polychaeta; order Phyllodocida; family Nereididae; genus Nereis; species Nereis procera. Next base: position 3,251 of record JAUOBU010315462.1, on the reverse strand, counting down.
GCCAATATTTTTGTCACTTGTTAATGGTGGACATGAAATTTGTGGTATGACACCTGTAATTATGTGCGGTGAATTTTGATAGAATTGGACTTGAAAATGTTAGCAGGACCTTGTGTTATTCTATATCAACCCTTTCACTACCATAACCTTCAAATCACCCTTGGATATTGTGTCGTTCAAATCTAATTGGGAGGCTTTCAATGGTCCAATTTGAAAAGAAACTAAAATCAAAGTGTGGTAAGAAATAATATCTGGCCATGTGGCCATTTCATCAATTCGCAGTTTGCTAGCGTGAGCAGTGAATCGATGAAATAATCACATGGATGGAAATTGATAGAGTAGTGAAAGGGCCAATGTTGTGAGCTTTATTGTAAGATACACTCCTTCACGTGGTCATGTATCCAGAATATTGTGGAAAGGCATCAAAGTTCTTCTAAATACATTATTGTTCATTTGTTCTTGGTCCAAAATGATATAAGAAATACAAATGTTCTTGTTATTCTGTTTCAGGGATAATACGAGTCCACGGGGAAGTGATGATAAAAATCACAAATTCGTAATGCATACATATACTGATCCAACGGAATGTGATTTCTGCCAGAAAATGCTCAGGTAATTTGATTAGCCACTTTTTTGCATCCAAGATTTTAAAATGTTCCATAATCTTGCACTTCTCCACTGCATTATTTCCCATAGTTCTTGAGGAAACTTGAGCTCTCACTGTGGCTTACCTTAACCCCAACAGGACTGCTGTCACCACCATCACTACAACAACTGCCACCTCACCGCTGATGCCACCAAAACCAATAACAGCAACCCACCACCACTGTCATCACCCAGTTTGGAAATATAATGATATTGGTGAACTTTTGTCGTACCAGAGCTTAGCATCCACCATTTTAAATAAAATTACATTTTATATTGCTGTGTATATTCAAGGATTGTTTCATAGAAGTTGAGTTGCATCCATTAATCCTGACTCCATCCCTACAAATTATGGTAAAATAGAATCCCTGAAACTTGCTAAACTGGCCTGAGGCCCCCTGGGACCATTCAACATCTACAATATCATTTCAATGGCCAAGAAGCACTTATAAATGTGAAACAGGCCCTGTGACCTTTCCTTATTGTGAACATTTCTACTTTTAGGGGTGTATTCTTCCAAGGTTACCAATGCAAAGGTATTTATATTTCCACTACTTATACATCCAGATAAATTTCAGTTCATATTTTATTGCTTGTACATTCATGTGGCTTATTTGTTCTCAAAAGTACCTCACAAGTTATGTCACTTTCTTCAATTAACCCTTTCACTACAATGATCTCGAAACCAACCTTGGATACTGTGTTTTTTAAGTCCAACTGGAAGGCCACAGATGGTCCGATTTGAAAGAAATGAAGATAAAGTGTGGTAGGGAATAAGATCTGTCCATGTGGCTCTCGTCCATTCACAGCTCACCAGTGTGTGCTGTGAATTGATGATACAACCACATGGATGGAAAATTGATGAAGTAATAAAAGGGTTAACAATGATAATATTAATGTCAGCAGGAATGATAATTTGTTCTGTTCATTTGCAGTGTGTAAGAAAAATGCGCATAAAGAATGTATATCAAAAGTACCTCGCTGTGGTAAGTGTGATGAGCTTTTCAATTTATAACCATTTGGGATTCATGTTCTATGTGCACATCGGTGATGCATATGTGCATTTACATGTATGAGTGTACACACATACTGTGATATCACCAATAAACGCTCCTGTCCAATTAGACGCATCCCTTTCTATTTCCCCAATTAATATAGTGCTTCAAAAATCTGTTTGTCGTAGTGATATCCATCAAAGAACGCAGTGGCTGGTTCTGAAACAGTAGACATACCATAAATTACTGGATAAACACCTCCTCAATTAGACATGCCCCTCTCGATTTCCACAGCAAATAGAGTGCCTCCTAAATCTGATTGTTGTAACATCCATCAAAGAGAGCACTGGCTGGTTCAGAACCAGCCAGTGCTCCCTTTGATGGATATTACCACAATCACTGATGATAATAATATGCTCCGACTTCTTGAATATGTTGATATTTCACTCCCAATCGATCTCCATGAACCAAAGCCTAACCACTGAAAAGTCTATTTTTCACTATTTGCCTTCACTCCTGGTGCGTTTATTTGGAATAATACACTTCACACATGCAAAATGCTCATGCACACACACAAACAAACAAACACACACAGCGTATCAGTGGACAAATTTACATCATCCTTAAAGAGAGCTGTGTTTTTGTACAGGCGCCGTCCCAAGCCGTAAGTATAAATCATGCAGAATTACCCAGCAATTGCAGTAATCCATTCACATGCTTCTATCGCTTATATTTGTACTTCATCCAAAATGCTGAATAAACACGTCTACCCAATCATACATGCCTTTCTCTATTTCCACAGCAAATAGATTGCTTTCAAAATCTGATTGTTGTGGTAATATTCATCAAAGGGAGCACTGGCTGCTTATGTTGATGGATATTACTGCAAGCATTTATGATAATAACATGCTCTAATTTCATGAATATAATGACAGTCCATCAGCTATCGATCCCAATGAACAGAATACCCCTCCTGAAAAATTGTACTCTTTTTATTTTGCTTCCATCAGTTTTACCCATGCTCCTGGTGCATCTATTTGGAATAATATGGTACTTGGCAGAGAGATGCTTTGGGCTGAATATTAAGATTGATGTAGTTGCTAGGAAAATGGTTTTCTCAGGTGGAATGGGTTTTAGGGATAGCATGTCTATATAGAAATGGGACTATAAAAGGATGGTCTCTTAGTACAGGTGGTCTAATGACCATGTGCTGAATAGCCATTGCTGTATTATTCCAAATAGATGCTCCAGGAGCGTAGGCAAAAGTGATGGAAGAAAAATACAAGGAATGGCCTTCTCAATGGTAGGGGTATTCTGCTCATGCAGATCAATTGCTGATGAAATATCAGAAAACTGAAGTTATAGCATGTTTTTGTCATCAGTGGTTGTGGTAATATCCATCAAAGGGAGCACTGGCTGGTTCTGAACCAGCCTTTGCTCCCATTGATGAATATTACCCCAACAATCAGATTTAGAAAGCACTCTATTTGCTGTGGATGAAATGTGATGAATTAGTGGAAGGGTTAAGGGCCAATCTGCAAATGAAGCTACTGGTGCACATGATATTAAGGTAGCGGGGAGTTGACCATCCAACCTGCAGTGAAGCTTCAC
>JAUOBU010314352.1:0-11702 GCA_032360585.1 Nereis procera | reverse complement strand
GGTTGCCTTCTGGGATCTGTAATGACCTATTATGGGTTGTTGTGGGTTATTTAGCTACATAGTGGGATCTGAGGTTGTCCTGTCCTTTTGGTCAAACTTTTGGTGCACTCTTGATATACGAATTTGTATACCTTATTTCTATGGAATTCTCTGGTATGTCGTAGTTTATTCTTTAGAATTGTGAATTGGACCCCACACACTCTGCAACTGAAGGGTTCATTCCTCCAATTGTGGTGTGCGCCAGCTCTTTTCACAGGTGGCATTTGGTGTAGTACACTTTCGAGGGTTCTAATCAGGGTTTCTATTTTCGCTTTACTAATACTACTACAAACAATAATTATAACAATAGATATACAAAGGGGTACGAATCCTCACAACCTGGTGGGTACAACTGAGTATAAGGTCTCCTGGTGTCTCTTTTCTCTCGTGCTGGTGAAGAAACAAGAAACGCAGTATGGATACAATGATCAGTTTTGTGCCTTTGTTGAAAGAAACTCTCAGAATAGGGAACCATGTGTCCTCGGCATGTTTTGGGCTGGTGCCGCCCTCAGGTGGTTGGTAGGGTTTTCTTGGAGTACAGGGAGAACTGATCTTCCTGGACTCCTGAATCGATCTGGTATATCAACTTTGTAGGGACACAAATCCAGGTGCATCATGGGTACCTGCATTGTTCTGTTCTTATTCTTCTTTGTGCCTGTTCTGCCACTAGGTGGCGCTTGCTTGTTGAGTGTGGTTTCATTGGTGTGGGTGATCTGGTGGTGGTTTTGACAACATGGTTGGTGAGTGGGTAGGATCTATTCAAGTGATTGTTTTTTCTGGTAATGTGGATCGGTGGTGGGTGATGTAGAGTATGGTTCCTATTGGTTGGGGTTCTGGTTATTGCCAGGGTCGGGATTCAGAAATGGTAATTATCTCGATGGATAGCTATATTCACCCCATCTCTGCATGCATCGGGTGGTTGGTTCAGGTCAGCCAGTCGATCCGTACAGGGTCGGTGCTCGGATTCCTCTTTCTTTTATTTAGTCAATTCAACTTGTATGAATTATGTATACATATATATATATTTTTTTTTTTCTATAATAAATATAATAATAATGAAGATAGCAATAATCATAATCATCATAATGAGGCCTGGGTGGACTATGGGGTGCGAGATTAACCAAAGTCCAACAAAAAGTATCTTATACAGTATAGCTAGGCAGGCTGGGAGTAACCCTCGTTCATACCAACTTGCTTACTTCTACATATAAATTACCTATCATACTAGAGAACACAAAGTTGTGATTTGGAGTCGAGTTGTGTTTGTCTCACCATGACTGATAATAGTAGTAGTAATAACGATAATGATGATGATAATAATAATAATAATAATGATAATAATATCAATAATAATAATATTAATAGGGAGGGCAAGAACACAACTGCATCTCCAGGTCTTGGTTGGTGTTGGTAATAATAATAATAATAATAATAATAATAATAATAATAATAATATTAATAATAATGATGATAATAATAATAATAATGATAATAATAATAATTGCCAATCCTCAGCTGATTTCGAGAAGAACGCACCTATATTAATCACATAAAGCAATTATATATGGACAACCAAGTCACCTTTCCCGGAATGAGCAGAAATCAGGAGTTCAGCAGCTGAGCACATTACAATTTAGCTAGACTTGTAGGATATATTTGTATGTGAAATGCCATCTTATGTAGTCAATAAAGCAAACTCTACTTTGAAGTGGCACTATGGTGTACAGTTATTTGTTTTTCCCCGGTTACTCCCCTCCGGATGCCTGAGCTATGACCCCGACATCTGCATGTCACAGAAAATATACTAGTTAGAATATATCGATCTGGCTCTTATTATCATGTTCAGTCACTCAGTCGAGTATTGAAGCATACATTAATAAATAAATCAATAATATAGATGTCTATAGTGTAGGTAATTGATTGTTTGAGTCAAGATTCGCATCTGGTATCAACGTCGATGGGGCTATATAGGACACCCCATTACTCACCTATTACGATACAGAAATATCTACAGAAAGAATGGCGGGAACCGAGTAGAACGCACGAAACGTAGCTGGTGATCTATCAAACTTTACAAGGGCCAACATGAGTGTGGATGAATAACAAGTAGACTGGATGACGGCGGAACATTGCAGAAATTGGACTATGGAACACAAGCGATGACCAATGTCTAAATAGTGAGTTTGTAAACATTTTTCCTGTGAAATCATATATTATCGCTCGGACGAAGAAAGCCGGGGAGAGCAGCTGGGCAACGGAGCAGAACCGGGCGGGCGAACGGGATTGAGTGTGACAAACTGAGTGGCGTGGAAGCGATACTGAATAGCATGGCGAGCGTGGGGACAGAAACGGGTCAAGGCAGTCACATGCAACCGGGAATGACAATGATCAAATATAGAAAAAAAAAGAAGTAAGAGTGGTGAAAAGAGGAGGGTCGATGAAACGTCCTTTGAGGAATGGAAACTCTCGAAATACGATAGATGTTTCTCACCGGAGGGCAAATTAAAAGGTAGTAAAATCACAAGCATGCTGACTGAAAAACGAAAGACCAAACCCGCGGAGGATGAACGAGATGTGGGGGTGAATGGGTCAGACACTGTACCGTCTGAAACAAATGAGCTGGAGAAAGTTGAAATGGGTGAACTTCAGACTCGACTCGAAGGGGGTAACTTCGAAAAAACGTTCGAGCGCATGATACAAAAGGCGATGGGTAACAGCAACCAAAGAGTCACCGTGATGGAGGACGAACTTGACAGTCATGCAGAATGCATTGAGGTATTGCATGACCGGGTGAATACACTAGAGAACCTAGTGAGAGATCTAACTATAGACAAGAAAGAATCAGATGAGAGAATGGAGGAATTAGAAAGATGGTCCCGAGACACCTCGATCATCATAGATGGTTTGCCGGAAGTTAGAGGAGAAAAGACAATTGTTACAATGATCAGAATGATTCCATGCATCGAAATGTACGGTACTGAGGATCTCTCGCTCAAAGCAACCATTTACACAAATATACAACCTTTGTGGACAAACCTTAAATGAAGTTGACAAGGCTAAATACCTAGGTATCACAATCAGCAATGAACTTTCATGGTCGCATCATATCAGCGCTACCTGTCACAAGGCCAGTGGTTCATTATCATTCTTACGCCGAAACCTAAAAAAGTGTCCCAAGAAACTGAAGGAACAAGCCTATCTCTCGCTAGTTCGTTCTGTACTGGAATATGGGGCAAGTGTGTGGGACCCGTACAAGGCCGGTGACATACAACAGTTGGACCGAGTGCAAAGGCGTGCAGCTCGTTATGTCTGTAATGATTATGGCCAGAAAAGTAGCGTTACGAAAATGCTGAAAGACCTGGGGTGGTCGGACCTAGCTGACAGGCGACGCGAATTACGTCTCATCTTGTTCTACAAAATCATCCACAGCTACGTAGCAGTACCATCAGATGACATCCTAGCACCAGCTGACCATAGAACGAGAACAGTACACCACCATAAAATTAAGCAGCTATCAACCAACACGCAGCAGTATCGCAACTCCTATTTCCCCCGTACTATCCCGGAGTGGAACACCTGCGATTGTGTGGAGGCTCCGTCGGCTGACGCCTTCAAATCAAGGCTCCAGTCGCGCCATAGGCGTGACTGAGAGGTGCGCACCGGATCCCATCCGCGCGATACTCCAGTGGAGGTTTGCGGATCAACAGACAAGACAAGACAAGGCGTCAAAGACGGGGGCTTCCCCAGATATATTGGCTTGTCTCCTGTCATACGCGCGTGTGTTGGGTGCTGACCGAGAAAAACGCGCATTGATTGGCCAAATCGCGGCGGTGGTGTACAGATTCCCTGGTTTCAGAACTGCTCTCTATCGTTTTTTCTCGATATGGGGTAGGGTGCGCGCAAATCAGCGCGCCCTCCCACGGACATCGAACACACTACGTGCGCGCGCGGCTTTTGTTGATGACGCCGTCCTGAAAGTCGTTGTCGTTATCGTCGATTATGGAACTATCACCAGATGTTCATACAAATGAAACGTCTTGTCCTCTCACACCATGGATAGATGAGCAGTATCTGGTCTGGTAAGGGAGGGCGCATTTTTGCCCGGCGTCACCATCAAAATAGACCTATATTCACCGATAAATCTCAGAAGCGGGTATATATCCTCGAGATGGCTGTGGCAAGACAGAAGTATGAAAAGTATGAGGCCCTGAGAGTGGACCTGCAGGGGCGGATCCAGGAATGTTGGAAAGGGGGGGCACAAGAGGTGTGGGTGGCGGGGGGGGGGGGGGATAAGGGCCATGTGAATTCTTTTAACCCAACAATAAACTCAGGCATATTGAACCAGAAATACCGCTGCATGAACAACAAACTTGAGAGAAAAGATAACATGCATTGTAGTCTACTCATATTTATTCTCAAATACATTTATCCATCATCTAATTTAGTATGGTGGAGGTGAATTCACATATAAACACAACTTCATGTAATATCCACCCGAGAAACATGTATCTTTGTGTTTGTGTGGTGTGTATGCACTTACTGAACCACCCTGGTCAATATAAAAAAGTACTTCATAATCACATGTACCACACACTGTGTCCCATATCACATAGTTTGGCCTGATTGAAAAGAGTCAATATAGATTGACAAAACAACTTTGTTTGATGTACATGATTGAAAACAATAATTACTCTTTGGAAAATGATACTAACTTCAAACATGCAGCATCAGTGGTTGATTATTACAAATTCTTTCTAGGATTGTGGTGTTAATCAAGATTCAGGTTATCCTTTGCATGTGAGCTCTGGGCCATCCTCTTTGATCATTCCACTGATACAAAACACCTAATGCAGTACTGTAATATTGAGATAACACATAAAAATCAGCCCCACATGTATTAACAAGGTTAGTGGTACTTCACAAAAAACTGATGATGAAATTAAGTAAAGAATCACCAGTGAAGAAATATTACAAAATGACAATTTGATGATATTGTAAACTATTCTGACTCATGCATACAGATATGAAAATGTGGTTATCAAGCCAATTTATAAATCACCATTGTCAATTGATCAATACTGGCATCAATTATGAATAGTTGGTAGTACTCTAAGGGTTGGACTAGAGCCTTGGGTAATGGTTAGTTTGAAAATAATGAACAGCTGAAAACAAGATGCAAATCTGGACATTATGGTTTTCAGCCAATAAACAATCAGAAAACTGGACCATTGTAGTTCTATTATTTGAGATAATAATTAGTATACTCCCTCACCTGATTTACACCCACAAATACACCCACAAACATACTGGTACCCATATACAGGCACATTTATCTCTTTTAACACCCAAATCCCTGAAAGATCTTTGAATATTGTTTCTTTTGAGTAAAATCAAAGAACTCAGAAAGTTCCCATTTGAATGAAAATAAAGTGTGCTGGAGTATGGATTCTGCCATGTGGCTATTCTATCACTTCCCAGATAATTAGGTCTTATCCGAGTAATTATTCAATCAATCCACAGATCATGAGTGTTAGCTGGTAGCTGCTGGAGTGGCCACATGGTAGAATCTCCTCCACTGCTACATTTCTTTGAATCTCATTGTAACAGTCGACTACTGGTATTGTAGGGACAACATATCAGGATGATTTGGGCTGGTCTAGGTGGTAGTTCCTTATTCACAGCAGTTTGTTTCAAGATGATCAGACCACTCTAAGAAGGACGACATATCATAAACACTGAATTTGGGATCACATGTCACTGCTATCTCTTGGCATTTTGATTCAAGATATAATGACTGTTCATAGTTGTGATTGTATGGCTAGCTACAGTATATTCATTATAAGATGATGGCCAGTCTACATCATAGTACCCAGCCACCATCTGATGGTGAACACACTGCAACCATGTCTGAGCTTGTCAACAGGACATAGGCAGGGTAAAAGTGACTGATCATAGGGAAAATTCAAAGAAGACAGAGGTCCAGGTCAACTCAGTGGATTCAATAACTGCATTTTTCTGCTGTGTTTCATGGCATACTTATTCACAATTATGTCATAATCAAGACATATGTCTTTGTGTATGAATAAGAGAATGAGTGCATTCAGGCGATCTTCTCCCATTGTACTGCGGTATGCATTTTTGACAAACCGCAATGCTGAATTACTACGCTCCACACTTGCACTAGTCACTGGTGTCAGAAGTAACAAGTTCAGTATTTTGTGGACATTTGGGTAGATCCTAGAATTGCACATCAATAGTGCTTCTTGTAATGAGGTCGGTCTGCTAGTTGATGTGTTCCACAACCGTTTCCAGAGGCGTAATTCTTGATGGAAACATTCTTTTGCTGGGAGGTCTGGTCCATAATACTCCCTCAGAATCTCTTCACCCCTGACATTCATGGATTGTATATTTGAAGGGATCAGAAACAGTCCGTGAATAGCCTTTGATGTGATGCCTTGAAATCTTGTTGAAAGTTGTTCAAGGAAGTTGTCAAGAAAGGGTATGAATATTGCTCTTCGATAATAGATTTCAGGTGTATTCCCTTCAACATTATTCCTCAAAGTTTGGGTACGACAACGCCTTGGAATTTTCATGACCCCATTGCTTGCCTTTGCCATTCTACTCATATTTGTCCATAATGAGTTGAACTCAGTGACACAGTCTTCTCGAATATGTTTAAGCTCATCAACAATGACATGTATCTGTTGATAGGCTGTGATAATATCCATGGAGCAGCCTTGTAATGATTGACTGAACATTTTGGTGTAGCCAAAGAGATATTTGCATGTGTTAAATGCGACAATGAATGAAGGACTTCATATTTGAGTCAAGAGACCAGCAGCCTCAGTTTTACCCTTTTGGTCCCATCTGCTCCGATCATGTGAAATGGTCTCAAAACACTCAAGAAGGGGCTCATAAAGATCTTCAAAATCTTGGAAAGCTGTATGTCGCTCCACCCAACGTGTCTCACACAGAGGTTTTATTTTCATTTTTGCCCTTCGGTATTCTGGACTGTCTATTTTCTCGGATAGTGCTGCATCAGTTATCTTGCCACAGACATCATCATCAATTTCATCTTCACCCATAGATTCTGCTGTATCCTTTCCTCGCTCATCACTATAATCACCATGAGGGACACCACTCCTACTTGCACCACCTTGAATAGCAGAATGGGAATCGACTGTCATGGAGTTAGAATTCATCCCTTTATCCTTGTTATGAAGTATCACATCCTCCAGACAGCGTTGTCGTTTTGGTGAATACTTGAAAAAGATTCCGACAGACTTCAATACACATATCATATTGTGGATCTCAGGAAGATGACAGGAGTGAGACAGTGCTAAATTTAAGTCATGACTAGCACAGTGGTAATAAGGGGCCCTTGGTGCAACTTCCAGAAATCGTGCAGCACACCCTTTCTGACGTCCAGCCATGTTTCCAGCACCATCATAAGTCTGAGCTCGACACATTGATGGGTCCAATCCTAATGCCTTGATGGATGTTATGATGTGCTCACAAATTGCTTCCCCAGTACATTCTTCACATTTAATGAACTCCATGAACTTTTCCACTGGTTCTCCATTCTTGATATACTGTAGAACGAGCCCAAGTTGTTCCCAATTGGAAGAGTCTGTTACTTCATCTGCCATTATGCTGAAATGACCACCAATCTCCTGAGCCTTAATGTCACTTACGATGCATTCTTGAACAAACTCCTTCATGCAGCTCAATAAGGCATTTTGAGATGTTTTGGAGACATATGTTGCATTTCGAGCACAGTTTTCCATGTGTGTTTTCAAATGGATGTCTCCAGCATCTACTCTCAAGTCCAATAGGGCTTTGAAATTTCCCTGGTTCAAAGCTTCAGAGGTGCTGTCATCCCTATGACCCCTGATGGCAATGCCTTGCCGACCACATAGTTCGAGGCATTTGATCACAGAGATGAGAAACATCCTATTCCTGGTTACACGTTGTTTTTCAAGAGAAGAAAAAGTGTGCACTATCTGTTGAGCTGGGTTTTCCATAGATGTGATGAAACCCTGCATTAAACTTCTTGATTTTGTGTGGTAATCCAAGGTACTGTGGTTTTTGAGACTTTCAACAGCTTTTTTCCAGTCACGGTATGGTGAAGTGATGAGATACTGTCCCCGCTTACCCCGGGCAGAATCAACTGGAAATAATACACAACAAATACAGTACAGACCATCATTCTTCTGAGAATAAGAAATAAAATCAAATGAATTAAACCAATCATGTGAACAAGATCTAAGAGCGACACCATCTTTTTTCGATTTGTCTTTATATTCACGTGTTGGAAACTTGAACCGTTTGTCTGGAAAACGATGTTTTATCAATTTATACTTGTTATCATTGTCAACATCACCGAACAAGAAATCACTGATATCACACACTGCCTGATCAGATACATTATATTTTCTCTCATGGACTGTATGGCTCTGACATTTCTCACTCTCTTCTGTTTTGATGACTGGACTGAGGATCTGAAAACTGTCCAAATCATCCATCTCACTGCCATTCTTAGTCTGACCTGACTCTGATGAAGACATTATGACCATGTCTTGTTTATGGTTTTCAGGCTTGGAGACAGATTTTGCATGAAAAAAGTTATGAATAGTAGCCTGAGTCTGTTTAGGCTTTTTGTATGAAGGCCTATGTTGTTCTTTAGATTTCCTCTTTCCAGGACTTTGTCTTAGTCCTGAAATGCAGAATACAGGTGCTACATGGTTTGATGTGAACATAATAGAACTGTTGTCCATTGACCCATCTCTCGTCCACAGGATCGTAATGGGTTGTTTTGGTCGAGGAATATCCTTCATCAAATAGGGTGTAGGATGACAGAGAGGTTTTATCACACCATGGTGAATTTCTCAATATTCCCAAGGAACACTGGGGTATAGTGATGTGATTTCTTCCTGTGAGATAGTGCTGAGGGCCATCACCTGCAGCATCCCTGACCACTTTCCATCATGCATGTTGGTCACAGCATCCCTCTTTATCTCCTCTATTAATGTTCCATGGGACAGATTCTGGCCAGCTCTGTCATCTGAGATCATAGTTTGGAAAATGAGGAGGCTATCATCTTTACTCAATGATTTAGTCTCAATTATTTTGGTGATGTGCGGATGTCTAGCATATATCTCAGCATGATGATCCAATTCTTGCCCAGTAGCAACTCTTAATGCAGATGCCATTGAATCATCACCTATATGATGAAAGTAAATTATTTTCAATTAGATTTACCAAACATTACATCTGTTATGACATCTTGTAAACAGAACATCTCTTTGAAAAACCATGATTCAACTCTTGTGGGTCAAGAAGAAACATCATTGTGACCATTAGGGCTGGCTAGAGATCCCAAAGGTCTCATCATGAAGTGAAGTAATTAGTTCAAAATATGGGCTGATAAGGTAAATGGAAACAATGATCAACAAGCTAATATGATTATATGATGCCAGGATTTGGCAGGCATCATGCCTCCGATGCTAACCTGAGGTGGTCTTTCATCACATTCTCATTGTAAATTTTATTTGTCAATTGAGATCATGAATAAAATGGAACAAGCAATAACTGACAGCTTTTTCTACATACAACATGAAGAACATGTAACATGGAACTTGATTGATACAAGAATTGACTGTTTGAATTGAGAGTTTGCCTCTCATGATAGGCTTGTTAAACATTAAAATAAACTTGTTTGGAAATTGTTCTCTGATATAACAGTGTGATCTAGTGGTATTCGCGACAAAGATGAGTACTGCTAATATGCAACTGAAATGATGAATATGGTTTGCATGGAATATTGTAATATCTTTCTTTTTCATGAAATTTTTTATTGTGTCCTCTGCTAAATTTGTGAAATTTTTGAAACAAATCATACAGCACACGCACTTTGGAACCTGTCCCACATTAGGATATAGACTGAAAATATGTAGTGTATCACAAGTAGGCATAAGATGCACTGGTAGGACTAGCTGTGGTCTTGAAAGAGGGGTTTCACAGTATATTGATATGCACAAACCTCTGATAGACATGGATATGCTGTTATATAGGCAGTTCCCATTTCCTCTGGACTTATAAACACATAAGTTGGCTGTTGAATATCTTCCAGGCACATCCACAGGCATCAGTGACATTGACAGGTCATCTATGGCTTCTGGATGGGATGGGAAAATCAGGAATTAGATGGGCCTACCATAACGGAGCAGGGTGTAGGAACATTCAGGTCAATGGTGTTTCTCTCAATGTCATTCATACATAGCAGTTCTCATTTCACATTACAGGAAAGTCTTGATCAACACAACTGGATAACCAAAGATGAATATTTTCTGGATTAATCCACATTTCACCAAATGGAAGTATATGTCAAAAAACGGATTTAGACAAATACTATGCATCTGGACATAGTAGAACCCTTGATCGACTACAAGTGGTAGACCCAAGTGCACATACCATGACCATAATCGATTTCATAAATGCCCTCGGCAGTTATTAGGATCATGTGGTGGTGAAGTGGGTGTTTTTTTTATCTTAGACATTGTTGCCAGCAGAAACATATCCAACAGCTAGTATTCAGTCATAAAAGTGTCACTGAATCACCAAGTATTATCGTGACAAGTTGCGACATCAGCATCATATCTTACTGGCACCATGCTCAGATTAATGCAAATTGATAGCAAAATACTTCTAAGGATTGTGAAAATGATTTACTCTGAAGTCACATTTGCTGGAAGGCCAATATTGAGCACCATTATTAATCTTGCCACATGACACACAGTGACAGTTTGCCAAAATGATCATCCATATCATTTCATACTCACATTTCAGCAAGAATTCTCCATTCTGATGATATTAGATTATTTTGGAATACATTATGGGTTTAGTTAAGATTTCAGTGATTTGTATAGAAGGTAAAAATCAGACAATTCTGTCAGTTGACTGTATGTACTTGACATAATGAATGGCTTTGTTATGGCAGTTTATCATGCATATATTTTGATAAAACTCTGAAAACGGTGATAAGAAACAAGGTTCAGGCGTTGTAATTATTCTAATAGTCACACAGACATGTTAGTTCAAGTTGGAATTGCCCAGATTCATGACAAAAAATCTTCACCTTGGCCATATGAGTCATAAAATCATCTTAATTTCTTACATGGGTGATCGAAAAGACCTCAAAATAATTTAGAAAAATGGCAAATGGGGGAGGGGGCATTGATTAAAATATGGGCATTTATGAAACCAATTACAGTATGTGGCGACTCTTAAGAGGGACTATCGGCTGAATCCTGAGGAGCTGTAGAACTGTATGAATGATGAACCAGTGAAGAGCTATCATTGCTCAAGCTGGGACAAGCCTGACATGGATACAGGAAAATACCAAATAAATGTGCTGACCAAATTAGATGCACCCCTCTCCATTTCCTCAGCGAATAGAGTGCTGTCTAAATTGGATTGTGATAATATCTGTCAGAGAGCACTGGCTGATCAGAAGCAGCCAGTGCTCTCTGACGAATATTACCACCACCACTGATGATAATAACATGCTCTAATTTTTTCATATATTGATATTCCATCAGCAATCAATGTACATGAACAGAATACCCCTACCATTGAAAAGGACACTTTTTGTATTTTGTTTC
>JAUOBU010313241.1:0-11704 GCA_032360585.1 Nereis procera | reverse complement strand
CAGACAGACAGACAGACAGACAGACAGACAGACAGACAGACAGGCAGACAGACAGACAGACAGACAGACAGACAGAAAGACAGACAACAGTATCTACATTTAGCAATGCTAGATGATGGGATGCCACTGACCACAAGACGTCTTTAGGACATCCTCACAATGTCAATGACATCATTGGGGCGTCCTAGGGGCGTCTTGTTTTTGCTGGGATGTCTTCATATTAGATCATCATAGCTAGCAGGCATCATGCACCTTGTATGGAATATCACTCATACAATATACTATCACAGACCTTAATTCTTTTCTTTTCTGAACAGTATCCATCCATGTGGCTATCTGTATCTCTGATCGTGTAAATATTAACGCCTCTGAATCGAATTAAATAGGATTTGAGTCATTCTACGTCTAGCCTATGTATCATACTACACAGGCTGGAATTTACATTTAGTGGCCGGTTTAGTATTTTGTCAAGACTGGAGTTAAGAGTAGGGACTTCAGAGACTGTACGGATAGGGTATCAACCTGTAGCTGAATGTCTATCAGGTCACGTGAGGGAAGCACGCGATAAGCATGGCTGAGATGACCATTGGAAGTCATGCAACCGGAAGCGAGCTCACCATCTCTTTAGTAGCGACGCCGACGTGATGTGCCTTCATCACATTTCTTGACTCTTTCACTATTTGATCGATTTCCATCCATGTGGCTGTAGCATCAATTTCAAAACTAACGCTAGTGAGCTGAGAATAAACTGCATGACCACATGGCCAGATCGTATTTCACGCGACACTGGTTATGATGTCCAGATTAGTTCTCAAGTCCATCACTAGATAGCAATAATCACATAATTTAACACTTTTGCGATGATGACCTCAAATAAACCTGGGATTTTCTGTCTTCAAGTCCAATCAGAAGAGTTATAATGGTTCAATTTGAGTTCAATAGAAAGCAAACCGTAGTACGGAATCAAATCTGACCATGTGGCTTTTTCATCAATTCGCAGCTCACTTGCGTGAGTTGAAATCTCCATATGGATGGGTATCAATGAATTAGTGAGACGGTCAACCCCTGCCCTGCCATTCACGAACATGCTCTCACTCCTGGAGACTCACGGCAGATACAGAATACAGAGCTGCCTGATCCCCCCATTCAACACCTGAAAACAAGGATTTATGCAATTTTCTACTCACTCTGGATGATCAACGCAGCATCCCCAGTCGGGATGCTCATACCATGCACCAGCTACTCCATCCTTACCAAAAGTTTGGCCAGTATTGATGACGAGGTCACTAGGTGTTAATCTAGGTTTTTCAATAAATTCGCCGGGGCCGAAATTCACCGTCTTGTCTTTTCATATGAGCAGGTGACATTCCACCATGGCGAAATGGTAGATTGCATGTTCATCAGCTAGCCTTATACTCATCATTCACCAAGATTCTCATGAGTTATCTCCCATCTGCTTCGTGCACGGATCCTAGGATCGTACTGGAGAAGTTTGCTTTATGCAGCAACTTCATATCCGGTGAGGGCTATTACTTTCTTCCATGACTTCCTATTCATCTATTGCACAGTAAGAAGGTAATGACGCGCACAATATGATTCACAATTTGCTACACACACACACACGCGCCCACGCTCGCGTGCACACACACATACACACACGCTTCTCTCAAAGGCATACAATCGCCTCGAAATACACAAAGAATAACTTTTATATTAGATGAACATTCACTGATGTGATTTCTGCTGATTGTGTTTACATTGCTCCATTGTTAACTTGATTTCATGCTTGGTCTAGATAGCAACGTCTGGTACAGCGAATCTGTATTTCGAACAAATAAATTAGTCCTAAACATAAATCAACCGTTGGCACATATGCAGCAAGGCAGTTGTGTGTCATATCCGCTCAATAATTAGCATTCCATGCAGCAGATGATTATGCTAATTTCATTGATCAGCTTTCTCACTACTTCCCCTCTCAACATCCCAGAATAGTGTGTCTTTCATGTCCGATCTAATAGTCTGATTTGAATGAAATGAAAAGCAAGAGATTGAAGGGGATGAGCTGTGGCCATGTGACCCTTTAATCAATTCATAGCTCCAGCTAGTGGGCCACAGGGATGAAATGTGATGACGAATTGAAACAAGTGACAAAACCTATCAACTGTATAATCGTCGGAAATTGGTTTGCATGCATATCGTAGAACTCTTTCCACAAAAATCAGGAAGCTGAATCACATCACCATCGAATACTGCTTGATGAGATAATGACTGTAGCCACTATATATTATAAAATAGCGATTAAACGCTTCTGTTCAATAAGGATCGCTCCTCTATATTCCCACAGCAAGTGCTTTCTGAATCTTATTGTCCTGGTCATATCCATCGAATGTAACACTGCTTGGTTAGGAACCTGTTGAGACAGAAAGATGGATTGATCGAAGTATAGACAGACAGACGGACGGACGGACGGACAGACGGACAGACGGACGGACGGACGGACGGACGGACGGACGGACGGACGGACGGACGGACGGACGGACAGACCAACCAACCGACCGACCGACCGACCGACCGACCGACCGACCGACTGACCGACCGACCGACGGATGGACAGACGGACGGAGGGACGGACAGACGGACGGACGGAGGGTTGGACGGACGGTCGGATGGACGGAAGGATGGACGGATGGACGGACAGATGGATGGACAGACGGATGGATGGATAGAGGAGAAGATTGACATACACACAAGCAGACAGGTGGGTATGTGGACAAGCAGCTTGGTAGCAGGTTGGCAGGTGGCTGGAGCAATGAATAGACGAATGTTGAATGAAGTGTTGATATTTTATCGAATCAATCAAATTGAATGAATGAAGCCCCACGTTCAATCGTATCCCGCTTGCAGGAGTTTCACCGCCATTCATCGAGGGAAGTGTTGAAATAGCGTGAGTAACACCACTCAAATCATGACATTGACATTCAGCATATCGTGTTTGCCTTGCCTTTTACCACATGAGTTGGAAGTTTTGGAGAACGGGCGTGGCCTCACTGATATGGCCTCTCGCATATTTGCTTTCAAAGCCCCTTAACTAACACCTTCTCAGTCCTGAGACTAATCCTTTATCTTCGAATGAATGCACGACCAACTTCAGTACACTGCGTGACGAGTTGGGGGATACCCTATAATCGATGACTATAAACCGGTCGCAAGTGTCGCGGATAACGAGGAGGGCGTAGTCTCTCTTCATGGATATTGTGCCTTCTGCTGTGACTTGCTTTTCTATTGTTTATCCATAGTTTATTCTATTTTGAAGTTCTCGACACGACAGAATTTTCCACCGTTCATTGGCGAAATCCCCATGGTCAGTGTGCACATCGTTCAGTAGTTCAAAGAATATATCGGTATAAATTGTTCAAATACAATTATCCCACAGAGCTGAAAGGGCACAGAAAAGATTATGGTCTACCTGCAACCGATCACTTTTCCACCATCGTCTCTGTTTTTCCTCTATCTATTTTTTCATAATTTAATTATGTCAATATATTTTCATCGTTATTCCATATGTAATGAGCGAAAGAATATCCCGAATTTTGCCAGTGATGTAATTATTACCTATGATGGCAGTTTCCGTAACTGTCTCTTCTATTCAATTTCAACGAATAGGTAGGTGGCTAGCCTCCCGTATCTCATTGAATGTATTGTCGGCCCTCCACCCCTGAATACTGTGTACATAATACTAACTTCAGCTATCGATCACAAAGTACCTTTGATACCGCTTCTAACCCATTCACTATCTCATCAATTTCCATCCATGAAGGCATTTCATCAAGTCACATGGAATTGTCATTTCATTCCAATCTGATGGAGAGAGTGAGAAGAGAGCTGCCATAAGCGCCGGTGTCCTTCTAATATATTGTTTGCATATTGTTCTGTAATATGTCTCTACTATCATTAACCAACTGTTAGGCGAGAAAGAAAAGCATTAATTTCGAAGTAATTAGCTTCATCAAAGCAAGATTTTCTTGATCGGGTTCTTCGGCGAAACTATCCATTCCCCTACCCCCACATCATGAGATTAATTTGTGATGATCTTTAAGTGGTGTTCAATCGATTCGCAGCTCAAGCGAGGCAAGTGATGAAAGTTTAGGCTCGGAACATGAAGTATTTCGATCTCAGTTTCAGACTTTGACCCAAAATCGTATAAGGAATATCATGGGCAAGATTGACGTCGGAATGGCTGAATTATGTGTTTAGTTTATTGATAATCTGAAGCTGACGTTCCCATGATAAAATCGGAGAATTTCTTTGTTTTCCGATTCAGGTTGAAAGTCATACTTAAATTTCTAGCGACATGTACTAATGTGCTATCAAGAAGCCAACGGGGTGGGTAGGCGCATTGAATATGAATTAGTGGTCCCCCTCATGTTACAGATCTGGGGATGTTCATCTGGGTTCATTCTCAATAATTTCTTCTGAAAAAGGCCCATAGCTTTGTGAACAGATAATCATCCCAGGCTCACCCCCTTGAATACTAATATGCTGAATATAGAATAATTTGTTTGTAAACTGTTATTGATACTGGGACATACATATATAAAAGCAGAAACCTATATGTAAACCGAGTCACCAGTCGATTTACATAACGTTTCGTAGTCCTGCTGAAACAGAACATATTTCAGAAATCAAAGTTCAGGTCAATCTATTTGGTTCATATGATAGATTTGCTAAAGATGCAGAATTCTGAATGAATTCGGTGCGCAATAAAAGCTGACAAGATTCCTATTAATGGAGGTTTCTGACGAATTGAACGATCCAGGTAAACCATATGACTAATGATGTTTGTTTGTTGATTCTGAATGTTCATCTCACCACGTGTTTGTATAGAACAGTAGTTTAATTTCCATACAAAACGTCGAACAGAACAGTGCAAAACAAAATGATCGCGAATTCGTACGAATGCAGAGGTGATAGGAAAGAGGGGTTAGTTACAGTTGGGAATGAAAGAATAGGCTGGAGTATGGCTGAAAGCTCTACTGTTTGGTGTACCATGATGAATTTAAGCTCGCACAATCTCACTAGAGATTGTTTTACACGAGTAAATAATATGATTATAACCACAACCACAACCACAACCTTCAACTAATCATTTGGTTAAATGAACACTAGTTATTCCCATTATATGTCTCTTCCATAAGCTAACATCTATCCTAATAGAATGGAATAGCGCCAGAGGGCGTCATTCAATGAAATGAGTGCATGAAATAATCGGAGTTCCAGATAGGTGGACCATCTCCAACTGACTAGTAATTGACTTTATTTCTATATCTGTGGCACTTAATCAACTTGAATTGCAATAAACGATTATTGAATGGAATCAACTTGACAAATGACATGAGATCGATTACATTCAGTGATCTGTTACACAGCTGTTTCAAAGCTGCTAAAATCTGTTTTAACGGAGAGTTATTGTTCAAGGAATAAGACAAATTTCACTCCTCCTGAATGTGCTATGCGAATGTCATTATTGTGGAAGGATTTAAGATGTTAAATCCTGCCCGTGAGTTAGAATATGGTGGGGCCTCGGTCACCAAGAGGAGAGAATAAACTATCGATGTTTGGCTTATGGTTGCCGATGCTCCCGGCTGCATTAGCCTCACAATCTAGCTTCATCAACTCGAATCCTATAATTTAGTTTAGTTCAAATACTATATTTTAGAGTGGTCTAGTATCAGTTATCAGGAAAACAGTCCTTCTTTTTCTCATTCTTTTTTCCCATGAAAGTCAAATATGAAGTATATCAAACAGTTGTGCCAAACGAGATACACTCGAGTATCCTGTCTGTTCAAATGTTTATTCATACTCACACGGTAGGATATGTGCTTTGATAAATGTAATTTAATAGTTGAACAAACAGAATGGAACAATCTCACATAGCAATGTTAGCGCATGAAGTGATGGAAATGAGAAAAGGAAAGTATTTCACACTTGCCCTTAATAAGCACGAAGATTCAAACCAGTCTGAGCGAAAGCATAGTCCATTTACCAATGACCAGGGTTGCTGGGGTCACGGTGATTTGTCAAGTAGAGTTGGACTTTTGTGACTCAGCTAAATATGTCGGTGTTCTGTTATTGGTTTATAATGTCTTGAGTGAATTACTAATGATTTACCAGGACCAAAAAACATGGATAGGATACTTATTGGGATAAAAGGAGGCGCTTACATGGGGGGGGGGGGGCGGAGAGGGGTGAAGCGATCTTTCACCTCATCCCCTTACCAGCCAAGTTGAAAACAAGATGACATTTCACATTTCTACCAACTGGATTGATATTCGTCATCGAGAGTCCGTCAGCATTTCAATTGAATGAGAGATGAATTCCAAATCATGTGCCTGTCTGGTTGATTCCTGACCTAGAACATTTGATTTTACAAGATTGGACACTGCAGTTTATGCGTTCTACTCTATCAAATGGTTTGACAGACCAAAGGTCTGATCTAGTCACAAATTAGCTCAGATCTGAGATGTCTGAAAATGATGGGCCTCTCTGGTCCCCTTATTTTCAATTCGAGACTCAAACATAACAGATATCTACCTGATTATCTTCACAATTCTTGACAGGGCAGATTTATAAGTCAAAACTCGAACTGCCTTCCGTTACTAATGTACCAACTCAAATCACATGATAAAAAAAAAACCGAATATCCAGGCACCATGCCACTATTACTGAATGAAGCACTAATGACAGCCTAATGATCATCGATAACCTGGTAGGGTCGGTTTCAATGCATACACAAACAAATGCATTAATGATGAAAATGCCGATGACGTTCTGTGCGGCATTATTTGCTGGCTCATTTGTGGTGTAGAAAAAAGTTCGCTCTGTTGTTAAATTTGGCTCGCAGGGCCATTACGACTGGAATCTCCATCTCATCATTTTCGACGGACATTGATCTGCAATAGTCTAAAAGCTGTGGAAAAAAACTCAGGCAAAGGTGTAATCATCACTGTTATGGGACACAGTGCCCTGTACAGTTGATATATCTGGTCTCATACAGGATTGGTCTTTGAATTTTCTCGTGAAGCTTGAACGGGCTCGAACCTAAATCAAAGAGTGGCCTGATGAACGTATAGCAAATCCAGATAGATGCAACTGGCTTCTATGTCAAGTGAAAAAACCTAGCCTGCGTGTTGATGTATGACTGCTCGTTTCGATCCCTAGCCTAGTATGCACGTAGTCCCTGAATTTTTATCAATATATGGTACCTTTGTCCACCAAAGACAAGTAGCGGTCTCCATCTGTGAAGTGTCTATGTGGTCCTGGGCGGAGGCAACTCTCATGGAATAAAATTGGAAATTTCACAAATGCATGCAATGCATGCCATGAAATTATGATTTTATGAATAAATCCGACAGATATAATAATGTATTTCTGCTCGAAAGAGGGGAATCAGAGCCGAATATTTAAAAAGATATAGAAAATATTCACCTCAGGCGTGACCTCTCGCGGTCACGTGACCTCCTTCAAGGATTTCGGCAAGATCAGAGATCAACAAGCAACCAGCCCATCAAATCATCCCCTCAGGGATCCAGCCAGCCACCCTCTTACCTGTAGAGGAGATAGAGGAGCTGTGCCTGAGACATCAAAATCCAGCATGAAGATAATGTAGAAAGGATCACTCATAACCAAACAAGCGAATTACGAGGTAGAATCACTCATCTTAGTTGGAGAAATGAAAATGCCAAATCACAGGAAACAAGAGTCATCCTTATTCCCGTTGTAGAATCATTTGCCAATCACTGAATCACTTGAACTGCGGTAGACATGTCAACCAACTACAACCCAACCGACGAGCCATCCCGAACATATGTACATGGCGAGGAGGCAGCTATTTAACTGTAACAGACAAAACAGGCCATTGATCGGAAAAGTGCGTGAGCATCAAAGAGCACATATACAGCAAACACACAAACCCCTCATACCCCGGGACGGGACAGGGTCCTGTGGCTGCGAGAAAGAAAACCCCCGTATGGGCGGGGGTGTGTGGACATTATTATATCTGTCGGATTTACTCATAAAATCATAATTTCATGGCATGCATTGCATGCATTTATGAATTTCTAATTTTATTTCGCAAATCCTTCAGATATAATAATATATTGTTCAAAGCTATTGAAGGCACAGGACCTTGTCCTGAAAAGAGTCTCTCTGCTGAGGACCAATGTCTCTCCTATAGAATTTGAAGAAGACCGTAGCCTTTTTCCAGTTAGCCCGCTTCATAATCTGTTCCGTGGAAATACCCAGCATCTTTGCTTTGGACGTCGCAGCACCTCTGGTGGAGTGAGCAGAGTACTTAGATACATCAATCCCCACTCTGGACTGACAGTCTGCCATCCTGTTGTCGATGCCCCGAATGTGTTCGGACGTAAGTGTGATCCGTTTCGACATGCAATACTGCCACAACTCTTTGGTGACTCTCACCAGCCCAGCCGAGTGTGTGCCCCCCATCTTGTTGATGTGGGCCATCGCCATCATGTTGTCCACCCGCAGATGTACGAGGATGTCGCTGCGGTCCCTGGTAAATGCTTTCAGGGCAAAGTAAGCCCCCATCAGCTCCAGTGTGTTTATGTGCAGGTCTCGTTCTAGCTGCGTCCACTGGCCCTGGGTCACTGCGCCCAGGCATTCTGACCCCCACCCTCTTTCTGATGCATCTGAGGTGATCACCAGGTCTGGGCTCGGAGAGATAAAGCCCTTGCCATTCCAGTTGGTGAGGGATTCGACCCACCAATGCAGTTCCTGCCTGCTCTCGGCCGACAGCCTCAGCGCAGTGTCGTAGCTCTGTCCGCCTAGAACAAGGCTCCTGATCTTCTGCATCTGCATGTATCTGCACTGCAGGGGTGCTGGAAGCACCGCCATCGATGTCGCCTTCAGCTTCCCTATCACACTGGCCAGCTCTCGGACTGTCGTCAAGTTCTTTCCCAAGATGGAGCTGCACTTCATGCGAAGATGAGCCACCTTCTCTTCGGGGAGTGTGAGGGTCAGGCTGGATGAGTTCACCATATGCCCGAGGTACTCCATGGATTGGGACGGGCTCAGCACGGATTTCCCCTCGTTGATCAGAAAACCCAAGTGTCTGAGGAGATGTACAGCAAGATGTCATCCAAGTAAATCACCAGGCGGATTCCTGAACGGCATAGAATCGCCGTCACAGGTTTGAGGATCTTCGTGAACGTTCTTGGAGCTGAACCCAGTCCGAATGGGAGGACGTCGAACTGGTAAGTCTTTTGCCCCCATTCGAATCTGAGGTAACGGCGGTCTGTCGCTCTGACCGGAACCGTGAAGTAGGCATCCTTCAGGTCCACCTTCGTCAGCCAGTCATTTGGCCTGATGGTCTCCAACACAGTGTTCATGCCCTCCATTTTGAACTTTTCGTAACGCACGAACCGGTTGAGGGGCTTTATGTTGAATACTGGCCTGTATGTACCGTCCTTCTTCTTCAGGAAGATGTGGCCCAGGAACTGGTCCTGTACAGGGTCCACCAACTGAATCGCCCGCTTTTCCAGTAGCGTGTTTATTTCTTGCGAGATTTGGTGTGCCTTCTTGGCCGACAGGTGGCAAACAGGTGGCTTTATTTGGAAGGGAGTCTCTGTCCAGGAGATGGGTACCCCCTTGATAGCTTCCAGGACCCAGGAGTCCCGTGTGATCTTCGACCAATTTTGACTGAAGAGGGCCAACCTCCCCCCAACGGCATGTGACCCAGGCAGGGCTGTTAGATTCAGACCCCTTATGGAGGGACTGAGTGTGGGATGGGGCCCCCCGACCGGTCTGTGTCTGCCAGGAGTGTGTGCATGTTTGAGCCTGCGGGATCTGTTGTGGGTGAAAGTGTAAGTGAGATGTGATGAGGTGCAGGTGACATACCTTCTAGCTGGCTGGGAGGCAGAGCCTCCCCATCCTCCTCGCTTCGCGCCGCCTCGACGGGAGCCTCGGGCGGCGCCTCCTCGAAAGGGCTGTGAGCCTGAAGGCTGATGCTCGCGGGACTCTTCTGACCTCTCTGTGAAGCCTGAGCGACGGGGAAAGGAGCCACGTCTAGCACCGCGGCGAACCTTAGGGGCCAGGATGTCTCGTGCCTCATTGAGGTGTTTGTTGCCCTTTGCCATCCTATAAAGGGCTCTGGCGAACTTCTCGCCAAACAGCAGGCCCGGGTCCGCTGCATGAAGAACCTCATCGTTCCTCTTCAGGATCTCCACGCACTTCTTGCGGTTACGCAGGATGCGTGGCAGTACTGCGATGCGTCGCTGTTGGTTGTTGGACTGATAGGCCTGGGCTGTACAGATTGCTGTCTGTTCGGTCAGAGACAACAGTTCTGACACATCCAGCGAAGTCTTCTTCTGTTGACGCGCTTCGGCCAGCTTGGCCCAGAGCTTGGCCAGAGGGCCCATGGCCGCGTTGATCCTAGCGCCATTGCGGCGGAGGCCACCATCTGAGGACTTGGCAGGCTTCTGCTGTCTGGTCGGGAGCAAATCGATCAAGTCTTGATCTAGCTGTTTATCTTTGAGAACATCAAGATTGGGAACCGGGGCCTTGTCCAGGATATTCTGCTGGATGCAGTCATCAGGCACCCACTGAGTGTAGTATTTCCGGACGAAGGTCTGGAAGGCCGCTGGAACCTCATCTTGGCTAGGCCCAGATTCCGCAAGGATATCAAACATCTGATATGTCCCATCTGTGAGGGGCTGAGAGGGCTTGTTGGCCTTGGGCTGCTTGAGAAAAGCTCTGTGGCCCCCACTATCACTTTCATCTTCTGAAGAGCCGTCAACCCCTCCATCAGAGGAGCTATCCTCATCTTCAGCTTCATCATCCTCAAAATCGGAGAAGCCCACCACTGAAGGTGACTTATGTCTTTTAGGGATGGTGTAGTCACCCCAGGAGGCTTTGTGAGGACGTTCTGCAAGGCCCTTAGCAGGAGCACACTGGCCTGAGCGGCCATCTTGGACAGGAGCATGGCCCCTCTCAGCAGGATTTCTGCCTGAAGATGCGCTCGTGTGGGCCGCTAGAGCTCCGCCGTGAGGCGGTGAGGGATCCCTGAAGGCAGGGGAAGAATTGCTATCAGTGGCATCAGCCATAGCTTACCTGAGGCAGTGATAAAGTCCAGAGAAACAAGAAGTCACAGAGAAAGAGCAACTGAGATCTCTGAAGCCGAAATCACGAATGAGGTCACGTGACTGCGAGAGGTCACGCCTGAGGTGAATATTTTCTATATCTTTCTAAATATTCGGCTCTTCTTTCGAGCGGAAATACATTATTATATCTGGAGGATTTGTGAAATAAAATTGACAATAAGTAAGCATGAGCTTTTGCCAAACCGCTAAGAAATATACCACAGGCAACACATCCTGGCACACAGTGCCACCCCCTAGAGGAGGGACAGTCCACTGGCCTCTACACTGTGCCCAACCCTACCCTACGCCATACCCTAATAGTTATACCCAGGGCCATACTTTACCCTATTTCAGTTTACCCCAAGCCCAGCACTACCCTGGACTCAACCCTACCCCGGGCCCTACACTACCCTGGGCCAAACCATAACCTATATGGTCAAAAGAGGAGCCTCTGCACAACCATGAATTCAAGACCTTACACGACGCATTTATTATTTCACAGTCATGGTAACCTTGCATGATACCAGTCACTCCCATCTCTCTTACCC
>JAUOBU010311019.1:0-11739 GCA_032360585.1 Nereis procera | reverse complement strand
CTCTCTCTCTCTCTCTCTCTCTCTCTCTCTCTCTCTCTCTCTCTCTCTCTCTCTCTCTCTCTCTCTCTCCAAGACCACGACTGGAGTTCAAGCTCAGATCGATGCCACAATTTTCCAGAATAAAGACGGATTCAGTGAATTAGAGATAAAACTGTCCTGGCTATGGAAACTGGCAATGTGAACAAAAATGTAATTTCACATACACTCATCATCAAGCATTCAGCTCAACTGCGACATCATTGCCCAACACATCACACATATCTGCCATCGCCCAAGAGGCACAAGTACTCACTTGATTCATAACAAAACGTGTATTTTAGACAGGCTCTACCCAATATGGTCAAGCAACTGTCCTAGTATCCTACCTACTTGCCTTGCCATGATTATTCTGTGAGCGAACATTTCAGGAAGTTTTCAAATGGAGGGACTTGTGAAGATTTATTCAAAAACAACAATCACACATGATCGCAATGTAATATGGGAAATGAATATAGAGAGAATGTGGGGTGATCTGTTGAGTATGGTAAATAGCGAGAAAATGAACTGTGTAGGACGATGTAAACATAATGGCTCCGTGCGTGCGTGCGTGCGTGTCGAGACGTGATTTGGCACATAGGTATATATCATCATGTCCTTAGGCCGAGATGATATGCCTCCATGCCAGGTCCAATGCCAGGGTGATCTCCCGACTCTCACATACATCGTAGTATATTCTGCCTCATGCCACACC
The DNA here is from genome assembly GCA_032360585.1 of Nereis procera. Lineage (NCBI taxonomy): Eukaryota > Metazoa > Annelida > Polychaeta > Phyllodocida > Nereididae > Nereis > Nereis procera. The sequence continues at coordinate 11,009 of JAUOBU010311019.1, read as the reverse complement.
ATTTGCCTGAATTCACAAACTTAGCTAGCTGAATAAAAGCTAGCAATCCAATCATTGATGATACGATACTGACAACCACTGATAACAGAGGACGTTTGGGTTTGCATCATATATCTATACAGGCTGTTTGATATACAAATATATCAGAGAGGGTGATATCTGCCACAAATCTATTAAAGGTTGGCATGTGTTATTCATTCTAATGGAAAGGTCTTTATTCTGCACTTCATACCTCTGGAGACACTACACTCTTTTTCTGTGACATTGAGTATTGCATATGCAATCTCATTGGGAAATCAGGTTCATACCTCGACAAAACGAGAATTGGTGTCTGGGGCATTGAATCATGATAATTAGTGACCTGAGAAGATACCTACTTGAATACAATGTCTGAATAAATAATGAATAACATACAGGATAAAAACATGCGGTGTCTGCCTTCTTCACATTAACCTTCTCACTGATCTCATGTGGCTATTCCACCAATTCACCTTGCCAAACTGTTCTCTACCACAGTATGACTTCCGGTGCATTCATAGCATCTTTCAATTGGAATGACAGCCAAGGGTGATTTGTGCGTTCTGGGTGTGAGACAGCCAAAATTGATGCTTGTACACAGAATGGTACATAGAAGTGTATTCGCTGTATATGTTCAATCCCTGGCCAAGAATGAAACCTATCTTCTATCTCTCTCGATTACAATATCTAAGCTAGACTTTCATGAAATATATAGTTCAATGAAGAGGTGTCAGAAGATTTGCCCTCATTATTATTACTGAGAATGCTAAGGGATCCACCTGCACACTGCTTAGGTAATGTCATTTGATGCCCACCTGATGGATGCATATGATACCCAACCCCTTGCTGCATTTGTGCCATATTGTACCAAGTATTAACCATCACTCTTGAGCACTATAAATATAGAGCTCGAGGGTGATGAATCAAACTTCGTGGAATCTGGCACAAATGCATCCAGCAAGTAGGTGCAATTGACATCATATTAAATTAATAGGTGGGCATCTTCGATATTATTTATATGCAGCGAAGGGTCTAAAAAGCCAGCCATGTATATTATCGTTTATTCTACGTGCACGCGCTCCCTCCGTTAGAATGACATCTGTGAGAGACAGCGATGGCTTTACCTGATCACCGTATGAATACGTAACGATGAACACGAAGTCACCAAAACTGCATGTCTCATGGAATCGCAGTATTGATGTAGATTAATGTAAATTAAAGTCGAATATATACACCACTATAGGAAGTTCGTAGCCAAAATTGCCTCATTCCTGTATAGCTCCACGTAATGCAGTACATGAAAATACATTGAGCATAAAATAAGTGCAAAGAAAATATGACGGCGATGACACTTCTAGTTTGATTGTTTACTGCATATGATGTCAAATGATTCCCACTTGCTGAATGATTACGATGCAAAATGTGCCTACCAGCCGATTTTTCCTAATTGTGTCAAGGTTCATCGATCACAGATGAAGATGATTGAGAATCTGCAGATGTGCGCTAGATTTGTTATCCAAATGTATGTCTTAAAATTATTATCGTGCACAAATGTTATGGATCAACTTTGGTGCAAGTTGGCGCATATATAGCAAGGGGTGGAGTGGCACAAGCATTCACCAGGTGAGCATTATTCGCAGTATCATGCAACACAGGGTTGATGACAGATAGGTAGGAGCTCGGTCCATTTCAGAATTGAAAATACGACATACTCTATTTATATAATGTGGGGAAATTCCAAACAATTTGGAACATGGATAGATGGGTAGTAGGGTCAATGATAGGATATAGGAGATAGCTAGATGTCAAGGACATTCATCTAGACATATCAAAAGGAGACACCGTGCACATTTGGACACCTGATGAAGCCAGACAAGCCACCGGCGACAACTCAAGTGGCAAAGTAATCAGGAACGAGAGGCAGGCTCGACAAAAAATACATTCTTTTTTTTGTTACCGATTTTGCTGACAATTTTCTCAGCAATTGCGAGACCGACAAACCTCACTGAAGACCGATATAAGCATCAAGGCTTCCACAAAACATCGCAATGGACTTCTTCCTACATCAGTCTACATCTGTTCACCTTGTTGCTCTGTAAGGCATGCCATCACCCTTGATTATGTCATGATCCGGCGAAGGCTGAAGATGGTACTGTCATGGATGTCGTCTCTGCTGCATGGAAATGAGGAATGGCAGATTAATGGAGATATTTGGAATCGTCATGCTAAGAAAGTTGAGACGCACTTTGGTCACAGAAATGCAAAGAGCATAATGGGCCTACAATGAGTGGATATATGATATAAGCGAGTGACAGAAAAATTAAGTCGATCGATGGATGCATAAAAGTTTGACATCCCATAGTGGTACATGTGGCATTGACCTAGTCATACATGAGTGTTAATCTCTGGGTGGCAGAAAAGGGGTAGATGGTGGCTACAGTATGGGTCCAAACAGACATGTGGGAATGTCTTGCATCTAAGAGTGGCTGAGGAATGGTTCCTTAGGGCATATGTGGATGTCTGACATTTAGGTGTGGCTGAGGAACGGGATCATACAGGTATGTGTACATGTTTGGCATCAAAAAGTAGGTGAAGAACGGGATCATACAGGTATGTGTACATGTTTATCATCTAAAAGTAGCAGAAGAATGAGATCATACAGGTATGTGTACATGTTTAGCATCTAAAAGTAGCAGAAGTATGAGATCATACAGGTATGTGTACATGTTTAGCATCTAAGAGTTGCTGGAGAACCGGACCATACAGATATGTGTACATGTTTAGCATCTAAAAGTAACTGGAGAATGGGATCATACAGGTATGTGTACATATTTAGCATCTAAAAGTGGCTGAAGAACGGGATCATACAGATATGTGTACATGTTTAGCATCTAGAAGTAGCTGAAGAACGGGATCATACAGATATGTGTGTACATGTTTAGCATCTAGAAGTGGCTGAAGAACGGGATCATACAGATATGTGTACATGTTTAGCATCCAAAAGTGGCTGAAGAACGGTATCATACAGGTATGTATACATGTTTAGCATCTAAAAGTGGCTGAAGAACGGGATCATACAGGTATGTGTACATATTTAGCATCTAGAAGTGGCTGAAGAACGGGATCATGCAGATAGGTGTACATGTCTGGCATCTAGAAGTGGCTGATCAATGGGATCATAAAGGTATGTGTACATGTTTTGCATCTAAAAGTGGATGATTAATGGGATCATACAGGTATGTGTACATGTTTGGCATCTAAAAGTGGCTTACCAATGGGATCATACAAGCATATGTGAATGTCTAACACTTAACAGTGGCTGAAGTATGTGTGAACATCTAACATATCAAAGTGGCTTCTGGTATGCATTGATGTTCGAAATACCAGAGCGACGGAAGATCGGACTTGACTTAGTTTCAAATGTCTGACGTACGCGGTTGACTCTGAAACTGTCTAAAAACTCAGCCTGGTGACAACGTTATCGACCTTCTGTATTTTGTCCGAGTGGCTGGAGACAAAGTTGGCCAATGGGCTTGAATAGATGCTCCACATAGAGAGGCCGCAGGCTTTTATTTATGTTCGCATGGGTGATCATCACACACGAGAGTAGATGGTGTTATCTTGGGCACCCACAGGAATGTGGCTAGTCTGAAAAGTTGGCCAATGGACTCTTATAGATGCTCCACATAGAGAGGCCGGAGAAGATGAAAGCTTTTATTTAGGTTTGCATGGGTGCTCATCACAGTCTCATATAATCCAGTATGGGTTGAAGAGACGTAAAACACCACTCAATCAATCAATCAATGCTCATCACAAACGAGAGTAGTTGGCGTTGTCTTGGGCACCCACGGGAATGTGGCTAGTCTGACATCTTACAGCGGCAAGATAAAAGATGATAGTAGCATATGGCAAAGACTGACATCACATGCTGGCTGTCTGGATCACTCATAAGATTCAGGATGAGCATACTTACCACGGATTCGAACTTCTCACATACTAAGTGATCCGGACTTCCTCTTTATCTTATCTTATTCCTGGCATATTTATACAGTTCGGATTGATTGTTTGTTTGCATTTTTGCAGACCCTAACCACAGGTGGTGGGAACTATAATGGCCATAAGTAGGGAATAGCATTAAGTTTATGCATACTTCTGCTTACACAACACATCAGGTGACGCTTCAATGACATGACTACGATTGTTCAGTTTGGTTGACCGTAATTACACGGGCTAGGGTGTTGTACTGGTTCAATCTGACCATGTTATTACCTAACCAATCGATAGCTGACTAAATCAAGCTTAGATTTGCCTGAATGGTTAAATGGATGATATTCGATCGGAGCATGAGAGGGTCAGGGGATGAGGTATATCTGAGAAGATATCAGGTGGTTGACGGGCATGCCAGCTATGCGGGCTTGTGAGATAGCATCCTTCATTCAGCTGTGAGATTTGAATATTCCATACCAATCAGACACCACATGTATTGAAAGGTTGCCTCTGTCCTCAGATCGATCAATATCATAGACATTACATCGGACACACTTCAATCATTATTCACAAGAGAGGAGGAAACACACTCTTCATTTCAGTTGTATTTCATTATGAGATATGAGAAAGGTGATGACGCCAAACAAGCAGAGAATGTTTGAGAAATGTGCATCCTCAGTGAATAAACTGTTCGCATCTTTTTACACAAATATGAGATACCGACATAAGAAAGGAAGCATTCCTGATTTGGTTGGTTCTGGCGGGATGTTGTCATATCTTCGTTCAATAACTCATCATTCATACATTTGACATCATCTATAAGCGAAATGCTGGTCGGCGTCATATCTATGGGTTATAGTAAGTAATGTAGATGAATCGAAAGACGATATCAACCCCGAAACGAGACCAACACAGCATAGCCTGCAAGCCTAATTATGTGCTTACATATACACCACTGTGGCCAGAAAGTGGATAGACAATAGACCACGTGACAACAAAGACCGAATGATCACTGGCCCACAGGGCATCGCTGAGATGTTTGTGAATGTGATAGTGGTACATTTAGAGACCAGAATTGTCTGTTGTATTTATGTATAAACTGCAATTCCTCCTTCAAAACATTTATTTGAGCCAATGGTACTGCAATCCGTGAAAGCGCTGTGAGAGATTCTCAATTCTACGCTAATGCATGCCGGTCACATGGCATACTACAATATGCCACGATGCGTGACATTCTCAGTGATGACTAACACGTTTTGATTAAAAGAATGACACATTTACACTTGCTGTGGGTGAAGCAAGCCATTTCTGACTGTCTGGAGCGTGTCATGTCAAACTCATATCAAATGCAATACCTTTTCACTGAGCATCCTGATATACCATGTCAGTTTCGGCCCAGAGAACTAACTACTTGTAAGAGAGGGGCCAAATCGAGGAGACAGGAGGTTGTGATGGAAAGTTCGTTGCCATGACGATCTCCGCCATGGTCAGAGTTCGTCATAGGAAAAACACAAGATGAAAGAAAACCCTGCCCGCGAGAGAGCAAGGTTTTCTTCCAGTGAACAGACTATAATGTTAGTCTCGCAGAAATGCATGCACAAAATCTCTCCATAAGGCTGATCCAAGTCCGTCACAATAGAGCCCCCCGGCTCTTGCCAGGCGGCAATAAGATCGGGAATAAGCCGCCCCATCCAGGCTGAGGATTGCTGTGACGTGAGTCTGTCATAATGAGCATATTATTCATATGAGTAAGCGCTCGCTGATTTTTATTGGAACCACACCTAAATCACTAGGAGCATCCGATTTTACTGCCAATGCACGCAAGTGCTGTGATCTCATGTTGAATTCTTTAGCATTAATGTATTTTGATCATGTCAGCTAAGTCTGGTCCAAACTTTCAGCTAAGATCGATTACATAGTCAAGGTGCATTCGCCATCAGATGGCCTTGATCCTTTCTCTACAAGTCATAGGTAGAGGAATTCGATATTTAGTTTCGATTGGTGTCTATAAGTCTATAAGTCTATAAGTCTATAAGTCTTTATTTTACCCTCTTAGAGATGAAGCAAATGCCTCATCTCCCTCTCCTCGAGCATTCTCTGACATTAACTACATAGAAACAAAATACAGTTCATAGGGTATATATATGAGACTTAACTACTAGCATAACGATTCACAGTGCTATTTACATCTAATAGCGTGATTCTGATATTTACACAAGTGTTAAATTAAATATCTCTCTTAGTGAAGGTGTTGCCTTCCCCCATTTCACCGAGTGCCACAAGTTTGATGTCCTGGTCAATAGTTTATCGTGTCTGTCTGGCGATTGGTCCTATGTGTTTTATCTTGTTCTTGAATATATTAAGGGTAGATGACTCTTTTATTTCTTGTGATAGCAAATTCCATTCAACACCTGCTCTCGTTTCAAAGCGTTTATCCCCGTATTCTCTATGTGATCTTGGCAGTACAATATCATTGCTTGTTTGTGAACGTGTAACTCTCATATCCCCTCCCTCATTTGCCATATTGCCTAAGAATATGTAGCAAACGGCAGTTTGACTTGTATCAACCATGGACAAGTACCTCACTTTGCAGTAGATGCCCCGTCATGCATGTTCCAAGAAACCACAAATGTCGGCGCAAGCACATACAAATATTTACTCAATCCCTTCCAGTCTAGGGGATGATTGAATATGAAGTTTCCTTCATCAGCGTGTTCGTATGGACAGGTTCCTCTTCATGCGTGTAGTCATGGTCATAGAATTATATAACCACAGTTAGACCATGTCTACTCTTGCCAATCATTCACTTGATCCGATCCATTTAAGAATATTGGGTCTTCGACAAGTACCTCTTTATACAGCATAACACGGACTGGTCGAGTGAAAGCCTTCCCGGCCAGTTCCCGTCATACTTGCCGATTCACTCCGTCCGTGTTCAATTTTTTTGTATGTGATATATGTAAATAATTAGTCTAATTCTTTTATATTCTTTTCATGTATAATACACGGGGCACCAAGTTGCATTTCTTATGAAATCCAGAGATATACATCAGCGGTCTTTTCCGAGAGAAGATCTTTCTTAGATCTCCTATTTAGTCACTCTTCTCTCAATTCTTAGTCCAAGTTATCCGAGATTTAGGCCATAGACAAGTACCTCTACACGCAGCATGATCTGTAATGATTACAAGTAGCCGTCCTGAGGCATGGTTGGCCGATCAGTATTGGCTTGGTTATGTATAGCATTGAGTCCCAGATTCCCCCCCCAAAAAAAAAAAAATCGACCTTGATAATATAGAATAGAATCTTCTAGGATATTTCTCTTCACTCAAAAACATGATTTCGTCGATGTGATGCAGTATAGCAGTTGCCAATACATACATGCCCAATCTTATTTGGTTTGAAAAAAGTGCTTCGAAGTCGGGATAATATACTATATAAACCACTATCCGCCACAATGGCTCACCCATCTGCCATTCTTCGTAATGTTGGAAGTGGTGCGTGCGTGCGTGCGTGCGTGCGTGCGTGCGTGCGTGCGTGCGTGCGTGCGTGCGTGCGTGCGTGCGTGCGTGCGTGTTCCACATCCCTATCAAAGTCGGTGCGTGTTTACACCTGACTGACTCCAGACATTAAGTTTCAACTGTATAGACCCTGCTGCATAATGATGCCTAATGATGCTCACCTGCTAAACGCATGCGGCACCTACCCCTTTGCTGCATATATGCCACATTGCACCAAGGTAGGTCCATTCACTTTCATTCCAGTAATTATGGGGCTCAAGAGTGATAGATCAACTTTGGTATAATTTGGCACATATGCATTTGGCAAATAGGCGCAATTGGTATCATGTGAATGTAGCAAGCGAGCATCCTTTGATATTATATGCAGCATGGGGTTAGTCAAACCAAGGACTCGCCTTGTATTTACAGCTACAAAAGCCTTGTTTACTCCAACAATTTCACCTCCATTTGGCCACTTTTAGCCACTGGAAGTTGCCTGCAATAACAGACCTCTGCAGGTGGCAGTAATTCGCCCTGTCGCATGCATCGTTCACCTGGGATTGCATTCTGAAACAACAAAGGTCAATCTACTCGAGCTACTTCATTTCTTCACATTGTCTAATATCAACCTGTCTTTACACCTCTCCTTTCTGTCTTCTGTCGTGTTGTAAGAGCTGATCTCTAACCGCAGAAAAAACAACAGAATCGAGAATAGATTCTCTTTATTTCGATTGCGACCTTTTTGTGAGAGACAGGACATTTAATAAAACGGAGACACTGTAATCCGATTAGATCGATGATACAGTCAGGGGCTCTTGCTCCTTTTCTGCTCACTGAGATGTTAATGCAACCTAAAGCCTCGCAGCCAAAAGCACCTCAAACTGTGCGGTTCAACAGCAGAAAACTCTCGATCAGAGAAATATTCGAAAAGACATAATACCCACCTCCTCTTAGTGTTTGAAACATGGACTCAAAATTCATATTATACTCTCTGTTGCTGAAAGAATTCGCTCATTCACTCGAAATTCTTAGAAGAAGAGATCTAGAAAGTAGGACAGATTTCCCTTTTGCCTCGGTCTAATTGATAAGCGGCATGCATTATTGAGAAGTGATTCGTCGGTGGTAGAGGCATCCACCTAAGTGGAGAAGACTATAGCAAGACCACATGGCTGATGGACAAAAACGCAATATCCCATGAGGTGGATATTGCATAGGGACATCACGAGGCCGGAAGCCGAGTGACGTCCCTACGCCATATTCACAGAGTGGGATATTGCGTTTCTGTCCATCAGCCATGTGGTCTTGCTTTTATACCACAGATCACATATAAATTTGAATCGTCATGTTATGACAGCTATAGTTCCATGACAGAATCCTTTGAATATTGCGTGTCGAAATCCATTGAATATTCAATGCAATATTCAATGGCTTATATTCCACTGAAAATGACACATCTGTGGTATAAATAAATGATATGTCTGTACAGTTTAACATTTTGTCCGTGATATCATGGGATTATCTTGAGTTTGTCATGGTGTCTTTGCTGCTTTCGGCTTTGTAGTCGGCCCAAAAAGATACCTCGAATTATTTTGAATCCTCCTAAGCTGAATAGGGGTTACCATTCCAGAAGAAACCAAACTGTTATCGTGAAACAGTTTTGAGCCAGAAGCCAATATTCTCGGTGTGTCTAATCTTGCATATTCGAACACATGAACCAGCTTGAACTTGAATGCTGTAATAATCTCCCGTTCAACCTCATATATTATCAGTGGAATTGGTACTCGCTATCCAATTCGATTATATTGCGGCAACATCGGTTTAGTTAGGGTCCTACAACCAAGGACCTTTATCTCTTCTCCCCAGCATTGACCGTTTCACTACGACAACGCTCCGACCACTCTTGGATATTGCGTCCAAGGCCAACTGGCGGGTTCTAATGATTCAAATTGAATTAAATGAAAATCTTATTGTAGTAAAGAAAAGGATCTGGTCATGACGATTGTTGGAAGAAAGAGGTGGGTAGAAAAATAAATTTAGGTCCTGGAAAGTACAAATTCTGGACATTCTAAGACATAACGGGAAAATATGTCAACATTTCATTGTGTTCCTCTATAGCCCGATGTGGCTGATGGTGCCAGTTGTGAACAGGCAATCTGAGTGAGTCTTGAAAAATAAATGTTTCATGAGATATCGTGGGCAGGAAAACGAATAGTCCTTGTCGTAACACGAGTATATTCGGTTTCAAGGGGTGACATTCAATTCAATAACGATGAATTACTAATTGGTTGAAGTGGTGACACAATCTACAATAGTTTTGGCGTCATTCGCTGAACTTACTGTGGCCAGCCACCGTAGTCTTTGTGAGGGGCTTCACGGACGATTGAACATTTCTCCAAGACTAGTAGGGTCAGGACTAGGATCAAATGTCATGTTGACAGCTTGGATAACGCTCCATAGAGCATAATAGTGCAGAAGTATCAGAGGTTGGAGCAACGACCATAGTTCTCATGGGAGACATATCCAGACCATCTCCATGATGCACAGTAATATGAATGAGCGCCCTAGTCTTGAAATGTAGACTCAATCTGCGTTGTAATTTGCTAATTCCTATTATCAAAAACCTATTCTTAACGCAGTCGAGACTGCATTCTGGATCACCAATGTATCGAGGCGAGGCTTGGACTTTGAAATTGACTGTGTGTGTGTGTGTGTGTGTGTGTGTGTGTGTGTGTGTGTGTGCGTGTGTGTGTGTGTGTGTGTGTGTGTGTGTGTGTGTTCGTGCATTGGTGTGGGTGTGTCTGTGTGGGGCAGGGGGTATGCGGTTGCGTGTGTGGAAAGAGAGATACCATTGACTGTTTCGATGAGGCTGTCATGCAGAGAATAGTAATTTCGTGCATTGCGAGAAACATTGAAACTGCTGCGATATGTTGTCAAGTGGTTGCGGTGTGTCACAGACTGTACAATACTTACCATGTTGTCACTAAAGGTCAGGTCGGCCCGGGAGGAATACAAATTAGCCAGCACTGCGTGGTTATTTATAGGTCGTGTGGCCCTTGTCAAGTCACAGAATACGAAAGTATCATTTCCGTGGGCACAGAGTGGATGGTGCTCGAGCGGCACACTATCGATCTCTACATTATTCAGAGTGACTATTGCGATGGCACGGTGAGAAAACGCATGCCCTTGGCGGTGAAGTGAAGAACAAATACAAGAAGAAGGCACTGTCACGGTGATTCTCATCGATAAGACCATTTCATCAGATCACATATCCTATATGTGGTCATCTCTGCTCTCGATCACCCATGTAATTTCACCGCCAGAAGCCACTTGTCTTTTTTTTCTTATTTCTCGGACACATGAACACACAAACACACAAACACGCAGAATCACACACCAACACACACCAACACACATGTGCATGCACATACACACAAGTACACATCAACACACCAACATACGCACACACACACACGCACATGCACACAGAGCTGCTCACATACACCAATT
>JAUOBU010309909.1:0-11758 GCA_032360585.1 Nereis procera | reverse complement strand
TGATTGATTGATTGATAATGCCTGAATGATAATGAATACATGATAGTCGCTGAATACAGCAGTTTCCAAATGGTTTGAGGCGAATTTTGATGCTTTGCATCAAGTTTTCTTGTTTCTCCTTTTCTCTCTTCGTTTAGGCGGCCCTATGATCACGGGCATAACAATTTCGCCGGCGCCGTAACGCGGCGTAACTTCGGCGATCGCTCACGCGAAAAGATTTTCACGGATTTCCAATCCGATTGCACGAATTTAGTTTCCTTCAAAACGAGCCAAACCAGGAGTCAATCGGACCATTATTAGCCGAGATATCGGTGATTTAGTTCAGCAAGGTTGAACAAAATTTCTCTGACGACAATCCGTGAGTCCCCCTGGCTGCTCATGTATAGTGGCTTAAATCGCTCTCCACTGACCTGTCAACAGCTTTATAGCCCCAATAATACATCCCTTGGGTGCTTATAAGTATAAAAGTAAAAATACGTTTTTTATTCCCACTCCCGGTTGACAGAATAAAATAGCAATATATTCAGTGATAGTGACATTTACGAAGAAGAAGAAGAAGAAGAAGAAGAAGGAAAAATTATTTTACTGAATGTAGGTGTATTTGTTAATGGAAAGGCTCCCTGAACTGGCCCTCCTATCACAACTTTACAGGTATGGCTCACACAATGTTTGAAGGGTTCCAAACATCCTGTGATCACATTGGTCCCTACACTGTAACAGTATCATCCATTGACTCATTCATCACCACAAAGTATCTCCTTGTATTATGCGCATCTTTAATCATAAATTTCACAAATAGTGAAAGGGTTGCCCATTATGTTATAAAATAGGCTTTCAATTTCATATCAGATTAGCTCTTTGAATGCTGGTAAGATAATTCAATTGAATACACACATATATATTTCTGAACATATCCAAAATGAATTGACAGAAGGATGACCTAACGATGGCAATCCGATCTGGAGAGAAGGGATTTGGCAAAACACACTGTATACTCTTGAAATTCTGTTTATGGTCTCATGCTTTACAGGTTCACTCTGAGAGGTAACATGATGTGTAATATCGCCGGTACTTCCTGAATAGAGATGATACACAATGACTTCACTTATTATATGTGTATGTACCTGGTAGACATCTGGTCACTCTGTGAAGAAACGAGATGTGTAAATCACCACACAATTGGTTTACCTACTGTGTCTTTATGCATTTAGAGGAACAACTGGTCACTCTGTGTGGTAACATACATAGATCGCCAACATTGTTCTTGATCTGGATGAAAACTGGTCATACTAAGTGGTTACACAATATGTACAATGCCAGCATAGTTCTGATCTGAGTAAAATTGGTTACCTTGAGTGGCAACATGACGTGTATGACACCAGCATTTCTTGAGATAAGGTGTGGTATGATGAGTGTACCTACTATATTTGTACAAACCTGGTAAGAACTGGTCACTCTGAGAGGTAACGCGATGTGTATATGACTAGCATTTCTAAATTTGAGGTGAAATATGAGGAGTCTACCTACCGTGTCGGTATGTATCTGAAGGAAACCTGATCACTCTTAGTTGAGGGGCAATAAGTTGAGTTTATTTACTGTATCTGTATGTATCTAGTGGAAAATTGGTCACTATATATGGTAACGTGTTGTACAGATCATCTGCATTGTTTTGTTTTTAATTTAAGTGATAACTGGTCACTTGGAGGGGCAACGTGATATGTATATCACCAGCATATCTTGAGTTGAGATGAAGCATAATGAGCTACTTCTATGTCTGTATGTAATTGGTGAAAAGTGGTCACTCTCAGTGGTAATGCAATGCGTACATTACCGGCGTTTCATGAGCTGAGGTGCAACAAGATGACTACATTTGAGTTCACATACTGTACCTGTATGTAGCCAGTGAAAATTTGGTCGGTCTGGGTGGTACTGTGATGTGTATTGCAAAGGGCAAATTCCAGACTATAAATACACCCACCAACAGCTCCCAGGCTTAACCTGGTTGGCTACCGGCGAGGCCCACCAATGCATAAAATCCTCCTCTCCACTGGAATAATTATAGTGATCATACCCAAGGATGTGACCTTTGTATCATTGGGAAATGTGGAGTAACCTTGTGATGTATTGCAACAGTCGCTGAACCCACTGTGTACTCATACCATATAGACCGACATGAGGCAAAATTTTCCTCTGGAGCATATTCTCCTTTCAACCCCTAGTAAAAAAGGATATAAGCAAAGAATGAAATAGACAACAGAACTTCAGGGAATGGAGAGGCATTTTATATTGCAGATCACATACATTATACATACTTGGAGGAACTAAGTATTGTTGGTGCCAAATTGGAAGCAGAATGGATTAAGGTGACCTTACCTTATACCAGACTTTTTATTATTATTGGCTACTGTCATCACCCCCCTGCCTCATCAGTTGCTGAATCTTTAAAAGTTTTTGACGAACCAATAGCAACTGTACAAACAATTGCCAACAAGAGCTAAACATAACGATGATCTGAATGTAGACATTCTAGTGCACAGCCATGAGTGCCGCATTTTCATAGAGTGGAGGAACTTGCTTTAATTATCACATATCTTTGATGAAGCGACCAGACATGCTGAAAATATGACCACCCTACTGGATCATTAAATTACCTCTAACCCCAAAAAATAATATACAGGGATACTTACACAATATCATGTAGTGACCATGATCTGATAATGACAATCTGGTAAAAGACAGAGTGAAATTGAAAAGAAATGCATCAAGGCATGCAGCTGTAAGGGATTTACCAATGCGAAGTTCAATAATGAAACAACCTAACTTGACAGGTCCTGTGTCCTGCTCCCTGAAGATCCTGGAGAGGCATGGACATTGTTTAAAAGAAATTTTCTGTGTGAAATATGATGTATAATATTGATCCGGCTTCATGGGTAACAAATGAATATTACTCGACTTGTGATGAATGCAATAATCTTAGAGATAAATATAATGCCAACAAAACACCTGAAACAGGGAAAACTATAGAATAGCATGAAACCAAACCAGTGGTAGTTAAATAAGGCCTAAATGTGACTATTTTATAAACTCTTCTAATGACTATAAGCATGACTATGAAAAACTATTGGCAATTCTTAAAAAGCTGCTGCCAAACTCTAAATCAGTCCAAAACCTATTCAAAATAGGAAATAAGACAGACCTATTGAAAATACCGGAACTAATAAATAAAAACTTCGCCTGCATCGGGAGAGAAATCAGCAGAGAAATTTGACAACAATTTATTTGGAATAGCAGATTGCAGCCCACCTGGTATTGACCGGCTTGAATTCAAGCATGTTGATGGTTCCTTTGTCACATAACAGCTCTGTAAAATCTCAGACATCAAGTCAACTGGAATAGATGGCTACCTACAAGTCTTCTTGAAGCTGCAAGCACTGTAATAAGCTCTGTATTAGTGCATATGATAAACATATCTATTGACAAGTGGACAATCCCATCAGAACATAAGTCTGGCATTGTTAGCCCTATCCACAAGGCTGGGAGCAAGAAGCATGTCAATAATTATTGCCCAATAAGTATTTTACCAGTAGTGAGCAAACTTTTTGAGTTGATGGCAAACCTAAGATTTCCTCAGTGCCAATGGCCTTCTGTTTGATGAACAATTAGGCTTCAGAAAGGGCCAATCCACTGGCACATGCCTACTTCTATTATCAGAAGAAATACTTGATAGTATGGATATTGGCTGTGCCACCGGGTCACATTTCTGGACCTGAAAAAGGCCTTTGACACCATGAATCACCAGATTATCTCTAAAATCGCACACAAAAAACTAGGCTTCGGGCAAATATTTTAGTCTTGCAACATTCACATCGTGCATCCCACAGGGCCCAAATTTTGGCTCCCTGTTGTCGATCTTTTGATCTTGCTAATGCCATCTGTGACTGTCAAGTGAGCAGATCAGCTTGAACTAAATCTCCAAATAGTCCGATATGATGTTACTTCATGGCTGCACTAAAATAAACTGACAGTAAATGTGGAAAAAACCCAATTCATGATGTTTAGCACACCCTATTTGGCAGAGGGGTTTGAAAATGTGCCTGCCACAGATCCTATGTGCTGACTACAAGCAGATAATTTTAAGTATGCATTGTATCCTGAAATTAGATTGATTGTGCTACCTGATTACTTGGTTACTATCGTTGAGACCTGTTTTTCTCACCTGCTTCTGCTTAGCTGCAACAACAATGCGAGTTCATATAATGGTCTATACATTTGGGGCTGATGGACTGTACATATTTGGATTTGTACAGGTATTCATAGTGGGTCTCGAGTCCAACAAGCCTGCTGGAATTCCAGGTTTTCATATGTTGAAGGCTGCTATATCCATTATCTCACCATTTATCACGGATATGGTTAACTTAAATCTGCTTAGTGGTGTGTTCACTGTGTCCCGGAAGACAGTCAAAATACCCCCCCCCCCAACGGGGTAACAGATCCGATCCAGGAGATTGTCGCCCTATTTCTATTCTCCAATAATTATGTCCAAAAGCAATTTCAATCCTTTTAAATACTTATGATCTATTAACCCCTCTATAGACAAATTTCTTTCAACTGAAACAGCACTTCTCCATATCACCAACATGATATCCAGAAATATGAACTCAGTCCTTGTGGTTTTGTTTCTGATTTCAAGAAGGCATTCAACACTGTGAATCAGCGACGGCTACTGAGAAAACTTTCTCTTATGGTGTAAAGAATGTGAATCTCTAACGGTTTGAAGGTATCCTGACAGGTTGGCTTCAGACATTTATTGTTAACCAGAGGATCTCTGATCCATCAAATGTAAAGTGTGGAGTACCTCACGGTTCAGTACTAGGATCCTTACTGTTTATCTATACATTATTCATCTGCCTGGGGTCCCAAAATACTAAAAAGATTAGCATATGCTGATGATACAGACATCTATGTTGGAAGACATCCCGACAAAATAAATGGCAAGATGAATCATGATATGAAGCTGATACAGAAATGGTTGAACTCGAACAAACTAAAGAAGACAAAAAACAATGCTTTTTGACTCACATCAACTTCTATCTCAAATAAAACCCTTGCAAATTGAGGTAAACGATGAAATCTCAAAACATTTCATTTCTTTGAATATCTAGCCATTCATTCAGGTCCGCAGTTTGGTTACTGGCAGATTGCAAGACCATCTATCACACAAAATACTGTCCTACAAAGCTAGGTTCTACAAAGCAACAAGAGTCCCGTTGTATAACTACTGTGACACAGTTTACATGAGCATCACTATGACTGATGCATGAGACTGACAGAGAATGCAGAATAAAAGCTGTCGCATGATTCTCAAAGGTAGCAAATTGACCAGCTCAGAGGGAATTAATAAATCCCGGGACTTACCAAAATTGCATCGGGGATATCTCTATCAAATGGGTGAAACTATGTTCAAATGCATAAATCATACAGTACCAACGTATATAACAGATATTCTGATTCCTCTAAAAGACATACATAACTACAGTACCACGGGTTCAATCAATAAAAATCATGATTTTGAATTACCTTTGACTGGTTCAAAAATGAAAAAAAAAAAGGTTTCTCTTATCAGCGTCCTTATACGTGGAGAATGATACCACAAAAGATCAGAAGATTCCACACTGGGGACATCCATTTGTGAATTCATTGGATAGATGTATGAAGTCAATAGAAAAATATGGTATGACATAACATCGAAATGCCCATTGATATTGTAGATCCCGTTCTTGTTACTTTTCAATGGCTGAGACTGCTGATGTAATTGAAATGATCCATTTTAAATCAGTTTGGTGAAGCAGCCTCAGATACAGATATAAAACTGAAAATCTTAGTTAGTGAAAGGAGAATATAACCGTGATGGATCTGATGGGGTCGGGGGTAGAACAGATTGTCCAAGCATGAATTAGTATCAATGCCTGTGTCTGAATTAGCCTGCATTGAGGTTTTACCAATAATCAAAGTCACATAGACACTGCTATAACTAATTAATCCTCAATTTTCTCAAAATAGTTGATGGATATTGATACTATCCAAAACATGGCTGATTGAGTCAGTTTTCTAACCCTCCCCCCGAAAGATGAATATATCACATTGTCCCCTGTATCAATCTGGTTCCTGTTTTCTTTTGTTGGGGTTTAACAACATGCCTCAACTCATGGATCATTTATGTCATGCATCCAAGCACGAATGGCAGGGAACTAGAAAGGCCATGTTGTCATGGTTGCAGTGAATGGAGAACTTGTGATCAGCCAATTACAATCAAGGGAAGAAAAAGTGTTCATGAAATGTGCGGCAACCATAATCATTTTATCTACATGGTATTACCGAAATTCATTCAACCAGGACTGATTGTGTCCCAATGTCATTGCATTTGATATCAGACAGCATCATACAAGTTATACCCTGTCAGCATGGAAATAACATAATCTCAATTGCACTGAGTATGATACCTATTACCTTCAAATTCTCATCACGTCCCTGGGTTGATAAATTCCCCCAAATCAACCATCATCATTCAATTGAATGGGAAATATCAGGTACCATCACACTACAATATGTTAATAGATTCCTGATCTTTATAGAAATACACATAAAGCTTGCATCTTCCGGTTGTGAACAAGTAGAGATAGAACTTTTCGGTTGTCCAAAAAGAAAAGAGAACAGTGAGATAGCACCTTCTGGAATGACCACAATAGCAACAGAAATAACTAGTTTGCAGACAGGATGCAGGTCAATCATATGCATCATTGTCTGGCAGAATTTCATTTTGCAAAAATGATCAGATAGCAGCTTCTGGTTGTCAGTTGATGATATGACGTCTCATATGGTCTCATCTTTTGTGACATGTAGTCTCAAGTGTCTCATGGTCATACCTGCTGACTCATGTGGTCTCATCTGATGTGATCACATCTTGTGGTGCACATGGTCTCATATGTGTCTCGTCTTGCTACTCACTCACATATTCACCCTCCCACTCACCATATCACTTGCTTACCCATCATGGCACTCACTCATCCTGTCACTCAATCATTCCTCCATCCACCCAAGTATCCTACTCAACCACCGATATAACTTGTCACTCACCTATTAATCTTTTCAATCACCTATTTATCTTTCCACTCACTCACTCACCCACTCATTCATTTGTTCATTCAGTCACCTGCTCAGTCTTGTATGGGGTAGAATAAGGTAGGGTAGAGTGGGTGAGGTTGGGTAGGGTATAGTGTAAGATATAAGGCAGTGTAAGGCACAGGAAGTGGCATTAGGTATCGAATAGGGTAGGAAATAGGGTGTGGTGTAGGGTATGGCATAGGTTAGAGAATAGGTATGGTACAGGTAGGGAACAGCATATTGCAGGGTAGGGTGTGAGGTATGGTATGCGGTAGGGGATAGGCCAGGGTATGTGGCAGGGTATAGGATAGGATATGGGGTGTGGTATAGGGTAGAGAATAGGGCAAGGTATTGTGTATGGCATAAAGGTATGGCATAGGGTATGGTATAGAGTAGGGTATAGGGTTGGTAAAGGGTGTGGTATTAGATAGGGTATAGTATATGGTATTGGATAGGGAATAGGGAATGGTGTAGGGTAAGGTATATGGTATTTTATAGGTATGGTGTAAGGGGTAGTATAGGTTATGGTATCGGGTATGAAATTGGGTAGGGTATGGTATAGGGTATGGTATTGGGTAGGGTATAGAATAAGGCATGGCACAGTGTTGGGCATAGTGTCTAGTATAGGGAAGGGTATCGGGTATAGTACAGGGTATGGTATAGTAGATTGAATGGGGTAGGGAATAGGATATGGTATAAGGCAGGGCATCTGGTGAGATATAGAGTGTGGTAGATGGTATGGTATAGGGTATAGTATAGCATATGGAATAGGGTATTGTATAGGGTAGGGTATTGGGTAGGGTATAGGGTATGGCACAGCATATGGTATATTGTTGGGTATGGAGTAGGGTATAGGGTAGGGTATAGGGCAGGTATAGCATATGGAATAAGTTATAGTAGGGTAGGGTATAGGGAAGAGAATAGGGTAGAGTAGGGTTGGGTATGGTGTAAGGTAGGGTATAGGGTATAGTATAGGGCAAGGTATAGGGTATGACATAGGATAGGGTATTTGGTATAGTACTGGATAGCGCATAGGGCATGATATAGGGCATGGTATGGGATATGACACAGGGTATTGCATAGAGTAGCGTGTAGAGTAGGGTGTCAGTTGTGGCATAGGGTGTGGTATAAGGTCATGTATAGGGTGTGGCATAGGATGTGGTATAAAGGTGTGGCATAGAGTGGGGTATAGAATAGGGTATAAGGTATGATATAGGGCATGGCAAAGGGTAAATCATAGAGTATGATATGGGGTATGGCATAGGGTGTGGCACAGGGTATGGTATTGTGTATGGCATAGGGCAGGGTATTGGATAAAGTATGGTATCGGGTAGGATATAGTGTCGGTCATAGGGTAGAGTATGGTATAGGGTGGCATTGTGAATGGTATAGGGTAAGGATTGGGGTTTGTCATAGGGAATGACATAAGGTAGGTATAGGGTATGGAATAGGATATGGCACAGGGTATGGTATATGGGATATGGCACAGGGTATGGCATAGAGTAGCGTGTAGAGTATTGATACCCACCTGTCACCACACCAGATGCCCTGCCTTATACCATACCCTACCCTATTCTCGACCCGATTCAATCTACTATACCATACCCTGTACTATACCCGATACCTTTCCCTATACTAGACACTATGCCCAACACTATACCATGCCTTATTCTATACCATATTCCCCACCCAATTACCATATGTTATACCCTACTCAATACCATACCCTATGCCATACCCTACCCTATTTCAAACCCTATACCATAACCTATACTACCCCTTACACCGTACCTATAAAATACCATATACCTTACCCTACACCATTCCCTATTCCCTATCCAATACCATATGCTATACCCTATCTAATGTCACACCCTATACCCTACCCTATACCATACCCTATGTCATACCTTATACCCAACCCTATGCCATACCCAATACCTATGAATTTTCATAGTACCTATGGCAAAAATTTAGAAAAAAATAGAAAGAAAAATATAGAATATGGTATGGTGTATAGTAGGATACAGGGTATGATATAGGGAAGGGTACCATGTATGGTACAGGGTATGGTATAGTGGATGGACTAGGGTAGGGTGTAGGTATGATATAGGATAGGACATTGGGTGTGGTATAGGATACGGTATATGGTGTTGTATATATTCTAGGGTGTGGCATAAGGTGTGGTATGGGGAATAACATGGACTTAGGTATGGGTTTTTGCAGGGTATAAGGTATGGTATAAGGTATGGTATAGGGTATGGTATATTGTATGATATAGAGTGTGGTATAGCATATGGTATAGAATGGGATATAGGGTGTTGTATAGAATATGGCATAGGGCACAGCATAGAGCATGGTATGGGGTGTGGTGAAAGCAATGACATAGACTTGAATATGGATCTGCGTAGGGTAGGAAGTGTGCTAGGAGTAGGGTATAGTGCATGGCATAGGGTAGGGTATGGTATGGGCTATGGTATGGGGTATGGCATAGGGTAGAAAAAGATCAAAACCTAAGCGCCGACTCAGTCATTTCTGGGGGCGATCTTATAGAAATTTTACCAAAGAGGAATATGTAGCTAAACTCCAAGAAACAGATTGGAGTGACATACTAGAATGTACATGTGCGAAGAAGGCAGCAGGATTTTTTCCAGAAAAAAAGTCCACATCCTAAACAAACTAGCCCCGTACAAACGAATCAAGTGTAGAGAAAGGCGTGTACCGTGGATTACAGCTGAATATCTTAGTATTGTTGACCTTCGGGACCATACTGCAGCAGTATACTCCCAAAGGCCGACTCTGATAAATCTGCAATTGAAATCTGATGCAAAGATATTAGCTGACACCACTAGAAAGCAACTTAGAAGAAATTTTATCAAAGAAACACTTGAAGAATGCAAAGGGGATCCAGACAGAACCTGGAAAACTATTCGTGATATCTGGCCACTCTGACAAAAACACTAGCATTGAGGAAATATTAGGATGCCTTGATGAAGCTGGGAAGAGTAATATTTTGAATGAACATTTGCTCCGATTGGGTCGAAACTGAGCGAAGTATTTAAGAATGATGAACCATGGGAACCTGATCTACCAATTGTACCGCAGACCTTCCACTTTAAACCCGTTGATGTTGAGACAGTTTCTTAGTGTATTACCTGCCTTTCATGTTCATGAGCATGTGGTATCGATGGATTGACATCGCGCTTTATTAAATATGGATCAGACAGTCTTGCCCCACTTGTGGCCCACATTTTTAACCTTAGTTTTGCAACTAATATCTTTCCGGATATTTGGAAGGGGGCATGTGTCACTGCCTTATCAAAGAGCAGTGATGCAAGTGATCCATCGAACTACAGACCAATCTCGGTACTGCCTACACTGGGCAAGTTACTTGAATGAGTAGCACATCAACAAGTCTATGATCATCTTACTGATGGTGACCACCTTGTCGGGGGACAGTCTGGGTTGAGGAAGGGCAACTCTACTTCTACCTGCCTCATCAAATTCAATGATTTCAATCATAGAAATATCGAGGCAGGTAGATTGACGGGTGTGCTCTTCCTGGACCTAAAAAAGGCCTTGGCATGGTGGATCATCATATATTACTAAGAAAACCCAGAGGTATAGGAATGCACAAAAGCAGTGTTTCTTGATTCAGAAATTATCTGTCAAGTAGAACCCAAGTCACTAAAGTTGAAAATCTTTGAACATGCTACCGGTAACCTGCTTGGTCCCACAAGGATCTATCCTGGGCCCGCTTCTCTTTATCATTTACATTATTGATCTTCCCCTGGTCCTCAAGAATTCATTTGGAAATATGTATGCCGACGACACGGCGATTTCCATAACAGCTGATTCTCCAATGGAGGTCAATTGTCTACTTCAATATGAACTGGATGCAGCTGCAATATGGCTGCGAAAAAAAAAGTTGTTACTCAATATTGAAACGACAAAGATAATGTATTTCGGAACACATCAAAGCCTACGACACATCTGCCAGGAACCAATCATACATAATAATCACATAGTTGAAATAGTAGACAATTATATGCTAATGGACAGTAAATTATGTTACGATAAACACGTTGATTACATACGTAGGAAATGTATCAAAAGACTCAATGTACTCTCAAGGATCCAATACTTTGTAACAGAAAGTATGAGTATACAACTCTACAAAAGCCTTATATTGCCACGAATAGACTATGGTGACATTGTCTGTGATTGTCCGTCCCAAAAATCATCTGAATGTCTACGAAAACTTCAGAATAATGCTTTGAGAATTACTCTCCATGGAAACCGTTATAGTTCTGCACACCACATGCACAATGAGATCAAACTAGATTGGCTAGATGTAGGGCGAAAGCAACTTGTTTGTGTTATGATGTACAAAATTCTACATGATATGGCGCCTCATCATCATCATCATCATCGCCATTGTCATCATCACCCTCATTTCTGTCATTGTCGTTGTTGTCACTAATATGGGTTTGTAATGTCTGATGAAACTCATATTTGCATTGATGAGATTAAGGTTTAGTATTGGGTATAGTATACATCGTCATTGTCAATGCCCTGACTGTCGTCGTCGTCGTCG
>JAUOBU010308798.1:0-11762 GCA_032360585.1 Nereis procera | reverse complement strand
TAACAGGTGTCTGTTTGAGTGTTGCCCTGGTAACTGAAGACATCAATCAGCGAGGAGGATTCCAAGCCAAGTACTCAAGCATCAACCGTGAGTCAATTCAACCATTTGCTCACTGAAATCCGATATAAATGCAATGGATATCATAGATGCATTTTGCACATCGAAAAGTTACTTGCATTAGGTAGAAATGTATCTGTGCAAATATATATTCAAATTCACACAGAGGTATCGGCATTTTACACTAGCCCCAATGGTAACAATGAGAAACATACATTTTACACTAGCCCCAATGGTAACCATGAGAAACATCCATTTTACACTAGCCCCAATGGTAACCATGAGAAACATCCATTTTACACTAGCTCCAATGGTAACCATGAGAAACATCCATTTTACACTAGCCCCAATGGTAATCATTGGCAACATACACTTTTACACTGGCCCCAATGGTAACCATGAGCAACATACACATTTACACTAGCCCCAATGGTAACCATTAGCAAGATACACTTTTACACAAGCCCCAATGGAAAGCTTCAGCAACATCCACTCTTACGCTATCCCCGAAAGAAACCAAGAGCAACATCACATTTTTGACTGATTCATTTGGTGCTATGAAGATACCTAGAACATGTGTGGTCGACAAGTATGACGCCAAAAACACTGTCCCTCTTGTCAAGACTCTATTGACAAAGCATGAAATGCGACACGGCAGTTGGGAAGAGGGACATTTTATTTGCCATTTGACCTGCTGACCTCATTAGTGGCTAACCAGATTCTCCCCAACCCCCTCCCTCACACAGCTGGCTTATCACCCATCTCACACATTCTTGACTACCTCAGAATAAAACCAATATTCTTGACTCCCAGTTCCCCTGACACTAATCTGGTTTTTCTCTGTAGATGCTGGAGATCCTGGTGAATCACATCATATAAAAATAATTGTGATGTAATTGGGAGTATTTGGGAATATTGTTCTGTACATGTATCAATGTCTGGTTTATGATTCTACCAAATCATCTGTACCACCTCGCAATCAAACCAACAAAAAATACATGCTATAATTTTTGATTGACAAAATATTACTCACATCACATTCTCAAATGTTTCATAGGTACAGTGGTATAATCAAATTGACTGAATCACAAACATATCCCAGCAAATGATGACCTTGAAAATGGCATTCACAATAGAGGAAATTTGTATATTCAGTCAAAGGTGAAGACTCTTTACATGATCAGCACATCAGTGGTCCTAATGTAGACAAATTCAAAATACTGGACTGATTTCCATGCATAGATCCCAGTGTGCAGACTATATTCTAGCATGCTGTATGATTCCTAAATAATGAACCCGGTATGAATTCTAGTATTCTATGTGAGCTGGGAATTGATGAGATAGCCACATGGCCAAGCCAGATTATCATAAACCTCTGGCTTCTGTTCTCCTCAAACTTGATATTAGGTTGCAGGTTTGACTAGATCTGGAGGTTGGTTCTTTGTGACAAAGTCAGATGTAGTGGGGAGAGTGATTGTCCAGAGCAAAGCATATCATATTCTCCTCTCCAGAAACAGCAGGAATCTCATTTCCAAGGCTCGTGCTATCAGAAACACCTTGATCTCGGTAATCTAAATTCGACTTGTCCATAGGCACAGCGGGGGTGCTTGTGAGAGGGTTTGGCAGGGGACAAAGTTTCCACTGAAGTGGTATGACCCAGTCAAGAGGTGATAACTGCTGGTTCCAAGGATAGAATTGATGGCCAAGCAGTACCCCTTTGAGAATTTCCACGGCCTTCTTCTTACCCTACATCAAGAGGTCTGCTTGGATTGGTTCATTGGGATGCTCTAGATCGAAGTCACATTTGTTGCTCCAATGAAACCATCTCTCCATCTTGAGACATAAACTGTATGACTCAAAATGAAACAGGTGGTTTCATTTGAAGTCTTGCGAAGTAGATGATGTCTGCCATGCTCGACATGACATAGCAGTTTGATTATATGCTGGCTGATTGGGAATGTCACCTCGTGAATAGATGGATACAATCCTTGATACTTTCGACCCATTTGAGAACAGAATGATGGTGCATTCATGATGAATCTGGGGGAGTGGGTCATGAGAGAACTACGACTTGTTGAGCCAGAATGACTGGATCTTGGTTCTTGATTATTCAGTCATCCGGGTAGAAGCAGACTTTGATCCCTTGTAGATGAAGATGTTGTATTACTTCACTGGTCACCATGATGAGCTCTGGTAGCCAACAACAGTCCAACGAGTGAGCTCAGAATTGGTAGGGCTCTATTCTGGACATCATGAATGTGATATATATTCAAGGAATGATGAATTTTGTTGCAAAAACTAATGATCCATTTATCTTCAATTATGTTAGATTTTGGGGCTGACAGGACTTCATTTTTCTCGATTCGATTGCTATTCTGAGAAATGCTCGACGGCGAACTCGAAAAACCATTTAAATGCTGAGCATGCCGTTCTGCTTCTGATTTCCATCTAGATCTGCAGCTAAAAATAGAGCGACAAGACCAATGGGAGGTCATTGGCATGCCAAAAAAAACCCAGTATTGAGTACTCGTAGCGACGCTCGACTGCAAACTTCGCCCACCATCCATCCCAAGCTACCTCTTTGTGATTTCCCTGAAATAATTATGATTTTTTTCTGAGAATTTCGGCATGATATTGGCAACGTTTGTGGCTATTCTCCATATCGGACATTCAAACATTTTTGGCATATGCAATTTTCACTCAGACGGACTTTGTCAATAGTAAATCAGATTTGTGAAGGTTCATCTGTTGAAAGACTTATTTTCTTAGAATATATTCCTTGTAAAAGCGATTGCTCATTTTTGATTTCTTGGTTTTTTCAAAGAGAGAGGAACCTGAATAACTGGCTAAAATGTGTGCTCAAAAGCAATTGGATTGATCATCTAAGCAGTAGATGATCCTCGGTGTTTCTGAGAGGACAAATTACTATAAAGGTTTTTCTTGTCGATTTCATATTGGAATTGTGACTTTGTGAAGAATTGCATTACGAATTTTTAGTTTTTATTGATGTCAGACACAAGGAATGGAAAAACGAGGTTGGTCCACTTGTTCCAAAATGGAATATTTTTTTGCAAGCTTGTTGGCAACCGGCACAGCAGGTGCTGGGGATAGATTGTGCAAGCTTGTTTGCACTCAGCATAGCAGGCGCTGGGGATAGATCATTATGTTAAGCTCGGAATCACTGTGCAGGAAGATAGAATCTTAGTACTCTTACTGGACATAAACTCCTTTGTATGCACTCATAGTTGACACAGATCTCAATAGTAGGTGTTATATGATCTGGAGGTTTGTAACTCGCTAGGATGCCTGGCAAAATAAGGAGTGTCCTTGGATTTGTCCTTAGCAAAGAACAAGATAAAGATAAAGTCAATGTCACTTGTGTGCCTCCCTGAGGCTAGTGCAGTTAGGAACAGCCAGGTCATCCAAAACGGACGTGATCACAGGCCGAATTCTTCATCCTATGATGATGTTCAGGACATGTGGATGGTTCCACTGAGATGGCAGCACTCTAGTAACTAGCTTGCATGACCTAGCGGATACAGGGTCTTGGAACAATACAGGCGAAAAATGAGGCCTTGAACACTCAAAAGTTATAGATCGGCCATCAACTCTTCCCGTAATACCAGCGGTTACGATTTTCAGGTCACCTAAGCTTAGAACTCGTTTCTTATCTTGACAATTGCTCAATTGGAAGACATGTTACTGTATAGTGGGTCGACTGGATATAACCTTGCCGGTGGACGATTCCGTTTTATCAGGGTGTGCTCGTCATAAAGCCCCGGTCATACATTCAGGAATTGCACGCCCTCCTACTGGCTTCCTACAAGTACCGCGCTTGTTTTTCAGTTATCGTCCGGTAAATATACCTATAACAATAGGTAATTTGTGGGGGAATGATGGATGATGAAATCAAGTAGCAGCACGTGCGAAGCTCTCGATCGGGAGGGCACACTGAGCCGCCATCTATGCAGGGCTGCCACCTGCGCTCGCATTCATTCATAATCTCGTGTACTATAGCGTACTATGAAGTTAGCGTAGGAACGGGCACGTGCTATTACGTCACAGGTTCGTAGTACGCGCTTGCGCCCGATTCGACCTTGCGGCGCCATATTGATCGCACACATCCTCGGACAATTTGTCTTTCGTTTGCATGGCATCATGATGGTTCGGCGCCGCGGTTCCCGCGGCCAGTGCAGGCGATTGATGAGACGGAGGGCGCGTGTAACCATTTTGGGTCAGGATACAACGGAGGCTCTGCGCACAGACTTGGATGGGGAAATCGAGCAGGACCTTTACTTCTTGCGCAACCTGTCGACCGATCAGGCTTACAGCTCCGTCATGAAGCTGGCCTTCACCCTTAAATGGTTGGCTTTCTACATCACTCAGGTTGCCACAGGGCAGTCGGGGGATCAGGTATTATCGCAGCTGGCTCTTGATAGCCCGGATATGTTGATCTTAGATCTCGGATCCAGGGACCTTGCGAACCCGGCAGTTTCACCGGTGGATTTGGCTGAGCATGTTTTCACTTTGGCCCGTCGGGCGGCTCACGTGCACGGCATTAAGATAGTGGTGTTTCTGAGCCAACTTGCTCGCTCCGCTGAGCTGGATATGGACGAGTGCACGCACCGTGAGAGGGTTGCTACCTTTAATAGACATATCAAGCATCTGGTCTCCGGTAAGCGGAGTTGCTACTATTACCATGTGCGGGGATTTTCGATGGCTGACAATGGGCTTGTTCGCCCGGTTTCCTCTTATTTGCAAGATGGTCGGACCCCTTCGGGTCGTCATTTGCAACGATGGAGGGCGGAGGTGAAATGTGCCATTACGGCTGGTCTCCGGTACATGTTGGACTTTACGCATCTTTTGTGCCGGGTCTAGGGTAAGTTTGATTATGTGTTTTTGCTTTTGGGAGGGACTGTAGTCACGGCGTCGGGCGCCCGGAGGTGGCCACGGAGTGATCATGCGGCACGTGCTTTGCCGCGCGGTCGCTTGATTGGTTGAACGGGCGCCGCGCTTCCCGCTCATTGGCTGACGGCGTGAGAGAAGGTGTGACGTCACTCCTCGCGCTGCGCACACGACAGTTTCTTCCACTCGGCGGATCTGCGACTGTGCCTGAGTTGCCGCTTCGGAAAAATCTCTCTTAATAGATACGCCAGCGCACGCCAAGGTAATTTTCGCCTTGCGTTTGCGTGTGTGGTGATACTTGTTGTCGGTTATGCTGAATTGGCCCCGCTTGTGGCGGGATGTTTGTACAGTTCGTGGGCGTAACTCGGCATGACTTGGATTTGGTATAAACTGTTCTTCTTTCGTCTTACAGATGCGTTCGAGGAAAAGAGCGGGGCTCGACCCGAAGTTGGTGGACATCACGGTCTCGAATAAACGATCCCGCCGCACGGTCAAGCCGCCAATTGCGCTTGCTGATTTTGACTGCGTGCTACCCCTGGATGCGGTTCCCGCATCGACCGACCCGCCTTCGGTGGAGTCCGGTTCTTCGGTCTCCATAGCTAGTGCCGTCACACGGCAGGCTTCTACTACTGATTTGCTCGGCGCTGCAGAAGGCATCGCTTCAATGTCTATCGCTAAGCGACCCGTACCCGCCTCGGCGAGTGTACCTTTATCCCTGGTTCCCGGGGATCTGCAACAAACCATCGACGATGCAGTCAACACTCATCGGTCGCTTCCGGTTTCACTTTCCGGCACTTGCGGGGATCCTCCGCAACTCATTTCTGGACCTTCGCAATTTGCGCAGTCAGACCTGCCATCGGGGCTCACGGGCGGACATTTATCGCCATACGTTCACCATGGATGGAATGGAAGTACCATGCTATCGACGAGTCAGCAACCTCGGCCTAGTACGACTGTTTCACGGTCGAAGGTCCTTCACGCTCATGACGGTCTTGCGCTGCCGGCGACCACGGGGGTCTCCAGCACTGCCATGCTGTCGAATATTACCGCAATGGAGGTGACCTCGCACTCTCGCATGGGCCCACCACCGGCATACGTCACTGCGGTGTCCCGACCAACGATGTCGCCGTTGACTGTTTCACAGTCCGCTCGAGCTAGATTGGGGTACCTCCCGGCCACGTGCTTTCAGCGCGGGCTTCCGACAACAAGTGTACACAGCTCCTCGGCAACGTTGCCAATGACATTTTCCGGCCGTCAACATGACATTCTCGATCGAGGTCTTTCCATCCCCTCGATATCTGCATACCGGCCGATGCACGTTCCGGCACAGCAGACGGACAATGTCTCAATCCATAATGTTGCTTTCAATGTTGACTCTTGTGGGGTACCTAATGATAGCGGTTTCAACGCACATTTCGACACTGGTAATGTTTGTTCTAATACTCCTGTACGTAGCGCTTTTGAGCTTGCCTCGGCTGCATTGCCGGCGGTTAACGTGCCGTCTAACACTGTTGATTCATTGAGCAAGTCGATCGGAGAGCTGCGACATTCGCTAGCGGAACTGCAGTCCATTTTCGTTGCCAGCCAGAAGGCCACGGATTCGTTTTTGCGAGCACTCTCCTCTTCTATTAACTCACCGGCTTTGGTTAGAATTGACCCGAACTTGAATACAACTACGGAGGTGTTGGGGACGTCGCAGCCTACGCCCCCTTTGTCCGCCAACCCGTCGATGGAACGGCCGCATTCAACACCTTTAACCGATGCGCCGCTGCCCCGGTTGAATACAATGCCGGACTCTGATCATACCTCCGTGATTTCAGATCAACTGGAAAAACTACTACGGGGCGCCGGGATATCGGCTCCTCCGACGGCTGCAGTCGATTCTTTGTCGCGACTCTCACAGAAAAACGCGGCGGACATCCTCCTGGCACTCACTCGGCCAGTCGAGCCGCGGCGTGTCGTCACAGCGGGTTTACCCCTCGGCGCGACGATCGATATTAAAATTAAAGCCAAGATTTGGGCCGAGGAATTCGTAGAATTTGAGGATATCCTCTTCCACGGCTGCAAATCAAAATATTCCCTCCGTCGCGACTCGGCGGCCGGTCCGTCCGATGATGATTTTCAGATAGTCCAGTACGATCGCACGATTACCAATATTAACCAGTGGTCGAGAGCTTTTGATGTGTTTGTAGCGGTTTATATCCAGCATCCCGTTTTGGTCAAAAACCTCCCCGAGCTACTCACTTACGGTCAGGAGGTAAAGAAAATGGCGGAGCGTGGACAGAATTTTCTGTTCTATGATGATTTGTTTCGCAAGGAGCGTGCAAGAATGGAAAATCCATACTCGTGGGCGTCCTTTCGGGAAGACCTTTTTCACGAGGCAACTTTCCTCGCCGATTCACCCAGTGCCGCTACTCCCGATCATAAACGACCAATCGCGGTATCCAAAAAGAAGGCCAAGTCTAAGCGCCAATTCATACCGAAAGGGTACTGTTTCTTGTACCATAACGAAAATCAACGATGCTCAAAGCAGGACTGTGAGTTTAGCCACGTGTGTTTCAGATGCAAAAAGGGAAATCATCCCAGCTTCCTATGCCGATCGTCCGGATCCGGCCAGTCTAAATCCGCCAACGGTGACAGACCTTCGGTCGTGTCTGAGAAAGCTCCGAGGGGTCCTCACGCCAGTTAAGCCAGATATCTTGTATGTAATGTTAGATGGTTATGATCTCGCGCTTCGCTGTCAATTGTCCTACGGTTTCGCACGGGGATTCTCGACTGGGTATCGGGGTCTGTGCTCTTGCGCGGCGGTACGTAATTCCCGGGCGGTTCTCAGACTCCCCGTGGAAACTCGTGGACTTATTGACAGGGAGGTGGCGCTCAACAGAATTTGTGGCACTTTTGCCGAGAAACCGTTTGGTAGTATGCATATATCGCCGATCAACATACGGGAAAAACGTACACCTGGCGAATATCGCTTGTTACACAACCTTTCGTATCCTTACAATGATTCTTCTGTCAATGGGTCAATCCCCGTGTCATGGAAGTCGGTTAAGTATTCGTCGATACAGGACGCGGTGGCACTAATATTACAACTAGGCCGAGGCGCCTTCATGGCCAAATGTGATATAAAATCGGCGTTCCGCCTCATACCCATTTCGCCGGAGGAGCACCACTTGTTGGGCTTCTCGTTTGACGGCGGGTATTATTATGATCGATGTATGGCCATGGGGTGCGCCTCGAGCTGTCAGACCTTTGAAATGTTTGCCACTGCCCTGCACTGGATGGCGATGAATAAATTCGGTATTCTGTATCTTGTACACTATTTGGACGACTTCCTGATATTGGGATTGACCCGTTCATCTGTTCAACATGATTTGCAATTGTTTCAATCTATGTGTATTAAACTTGGCATGCCATTGGCGCCGGACAAAACAGTCGGGCCGGCACAGGTATTGTCTTTTCTGGGGGTTGAGTTGGACACGGTTAAGTTGATGGCTAGGTTACCACGGGAAAAGCTCATAAAATATCGCCAGATGGTCGAGCAGACGCTAGCCACGCGTTCGTGTACACTCTTGCATATGCAACAGTTGATTGGAAAATTAAACTGGGCGACGGCCGTAGTTTTGCCAGGCCGGCCGTTTCTGCGTCGCCTTATTGATCTCACGAAGGGTGTTTCTCGCCCTTTCCATCGCATAAATATTACAAAACACGTGCGAGAGGACTTGAAAATGTGGCTGGCGTTCCTCGATCGGTATAACGGGAGTACCTTCTTTTTACCTCGCAAGATCGATAGTGACCCGCAGTTACATTTGCAGTCCGATGCTTCTTTTGCGGCGGGGGCGGCTATCCTGGGCAGGAGGTGGTTCGTCATCAAATACCCTGTGGCATGGCGGGCCTATCACATTTCGTTCCTCGAGTTCTACCCATTGTTGGTCGCCATGTTTGTCTTTCAGGGAAGTCTCTCTGATAGACGGGTTCAATATTGGACCGATAATTTAGCCAATGTGATGGTGATTAATTTTCAGACCTCGAGGAATGAATTCGTCTTGGCCTTGCTGCGCTGTTTGGTATTGAAGTGCCTCCTGTCGAACGTAAAGCTTACCGCTAGGCATATCAGGGGGGTGGATAATGTACTTGCTGACCGCCTCTCTCGGTTACAGGATGTGGAGGCCACGGTTCACCAATTCGGACTTCTTACGAGCCCGGAGCCCATACCCGAGCAATTCAAGCCGGAAAACTTTCGGCCTTAGTGCAGCAGTATATGGAGCGAGCTCTGGCGCCGTCGACCAGGAAGGCCTACATGTCCACTTGGATTAGATATATGAACTTTGCCCGAATGCTAAATCATCAAATGTTCTTCCCCATACCCTGCGGCGAACTGGCGTTGTTCATTGGACAACTTGCATACGAGGGGTTACGAGCGTCGACTATCAGGTCACACTTGTCGGCTATTAGTTTCCTACATCGGTTTTACGACGTTCCGAATCCCATACAAACCTTTTATATAAGCAAGCTGATTGTCGGGATTCAACGGTCGACGGTGAATAAATTGACCACGGCCCGACGCCCTATTACAGCTGATATTTTGCGTGAGCTGCTGACGGCGCTTCCTCGAGTTGTCAACGGTACATATTATGCGGACTTGTATCGGGCCTTCTTCTCACTCACCTATTATGCGTGCGCGCGGGTGGGAGAACTGGCGCTGTCTACCGAGGTTGCCCATACCGCTCTGTTGGCGAATCTGGTTTTTCAATGCCATGACGGGGTACCGTTTTATATAATAACAATGAGCTCATTTAAGTATTCAAATGGTCGGTCGTCTTCAATCCGACTGCGTCCCGTGACGGGCATATCGTGCCCGGTCACGGCGCTCACCCGGTACCTGCTTGCACGGGGCTTTGGAGGGGTCTATCTATTCCAGCATCTCGACGAGCGGCCCGTCAATCGGAATGATGTCAGTTGTGTGCTCGACATGGCAATATTGTTTATAGGAAGGGATCCCGCCAATTATGGTACCCACTCATTCCGAATAGGGCGATGCACGGACCTGGTGCAGGCGGGCTACTCGGATTCGCAGCTCCGTACTATCGGGCGGTGGACGTCTGACGCTTTTCGTGTCTATGTCCGGCCGGATGTGATAGAAATGTAATTTGTGCCCCCCCCCATCTTTCCTAGACTAGAGCTGCAGATAGTTACCCCAGCGAATTCAGGTGGTTTGGCCGGCGTTCACTCCGTATCCCGAGTTTGCCGCCCAATGTTGCGCTTCTATGTATGACTGGGGACATATTGTATTATAAGATTTCTAGGAATGGTTTATTATGCTATTCCACTAGTACTTTCTAGTGCTAACAACCAAATGCTACGTTCACCTTTATATATGTTCACTATGCGATTAATTACACATTGATTATTGTATGATCTTGATGGGCATACACGCGTGACTCATGTTCAACATGAATTGGGGACCCAGGGAAAAACATAGCGTAGCTGGTTCCTGGGTTGAATGTTGAACATTGATCTTCTTAAGCTGAGTTAGGTAGACAGGGTAATTCGGGGGGTCGACGGGAACTTATCATGTACAGTTGTTAGGGGGTATGGGGGGATCAGCTTAGGAAGATCTGTCCGCTATATTGTACGTAACGTAGTTGGAAAATTGTCAGCTGATTCAAGTAATCAACTGAAGGTTCCTTGTTCTATATATGCATGTTACTATATATAACATCCTGAGATTAAATAAAGCATTATTATTATAACCTGATTCGTCTGTTATTCACTACAAATTGGGCGCGTACTTGTGAGTTTCACATGCTCGGGCGTGAATCGGTTTTCTAAAAGCGCGGGAAGCTCCAGGATTGCTCTAGGTATGCACGCAGAATTAGGTGGACGCCACTAGGATGCTCCCAGGAATCGTGCGGACTCATTCAAATCTAGTAGGTTTGGCGTGGAATTACAAAGACCGCGTCCGGATTTGCACGGATTCTAACATGATTACAGTACGTCAGCACTAGGAATGGCGCAGAATTAGCAAGAATACCGTACGTCAAGACTCCTCCTCTTTTGGTACCATGGGCGTGGCAAACAAGTTTTCTTCCTTTTTTCTCATATAAATATAGGTCCCTTGATCACCCCTTTCATTCGATTGGATCCGCTTCTATGAAAATCATCAAGATGCTGCCTAAGCAAGCCACCAAGAAGTCTTCTCGCCGTTCTCTGAAGAGGGTTGTCGACCAGCTCAGCATCCCACTGATGGCCGAAGAAGACACTCACGAAGAAGTTGTGCATCAGGCTCAAGTTCACCAACCGCCTGCCGAAGAAGCCACTCCTACAAAGAGTCCAGACAGAAGTAGCCAAGAGAGTTTGTCCTTGGAGAAAAAGAAAAAGCGCTCGTGCCATGTGTTCACCGAAGAGGAGGACGAAATCATTGCTTTCCTCGAGGCCAGCGAGATGATTTACAACAAGGCTCTCAAATCGTACAAGGACATGGCCAAGAAAAATCGACTGTGGGAAGAGCAGGCCAAGAAATTCAACTGCACCAAAGAAGAACTTCATACCTGGTATGAATCAATGCACTCACGGTATGGCAGGCCTCAAACAAAGAAGCCAGGATCGGCCCCTGTCGAACTCACGGAGAGGGACGAGTACATCTACCGACACTTCCAGTTCCTGTTGAGGCACATTGTGAAAGTGCCAAGAAGACAAAGTCATACGTTCCAGTCGAGTACGACCACTCCTCCATCATCATCTTCGACAAGACCTTCTCCACAACAGTCCGAATCCGAGTATGAATTCGTGAGCGCACC
>JAUOBU010307687.1:0-11768 GCA_032360585.1 Nereis procera | reverse complement strand
ACATGTATTATACATGAGTCAGTGCCATCTAGATGATACTGGTTCACGCATAAGCTCCTGGTGGTAGCATAGGGATTAGCTCGGGATCGCAATGCCTTGGCGGTAGGACATGAAGCATCAAAGACTAGTATTTAGGTTGGGTACTTTTATTGCCCAAATGGTGTGGCAAGAATAGCCACTCAGACCATGATCACAATAGGCAACAGAACATTCGATATCACTCCCCATCGTCGAACGAGCCCCGGCTGGGGAAAGAACCAGGCCGTTCCACGAGACCATTCAACCAACGCTCACCTGCTCTCAGGAGGGCCGTGGACCAGAAGGTATGTGTACATCCTTGGCATGCCTCTTTATACTCCACTGGATGTACGCCCCTCTCAGTCTCTACTACCTTTCTTGGCACCTTTGGCTGATTATCATGCCCATTTCATTGTTCTCCCGGCTTGCCTTACTTCTCTCCGGTCTGATACCATTGTAATTGGCCCTTATCTTAACTATTCTATTCTACTTTATCGCCAGGTGTTCATGTTTACCGGATGTGCATGTTACCATATTGTACCTACTAGTGGCCTACAGTGTTATACACCATTTGGCGCATAACACTTCTGCCCCTTCCTAATAGAATTGGAGTTGAACTAAACTGTTGAGTAGTTCAACTCCAATTCCTGACTCGTATTGAGTATGCACATCCTATTCAATTTTGAAAATCACTCTAATCCTCACCTCATCCCTTGGTGATTGTACTCGGCAACAGTGGTGCACCAGAGTGTTGATCTTCATTAGTGTGGAAATTTCGGATTTTTGATTTAGAACCCACCATCCAGGGAATACTTCTAAATTCTCCTTCTGGACATTTTTCGCCCCTGGACAGGCAATGGTAAGCTATTCCACAGACAAGTTCCAGTGGAATTTCAATTGAAACTTTGGCAATCAATCCTATGTGTTATTCTAATTCGAATTCTCTGTTGCCCACCACTATCGCCTACTAAGGCTTCAGTTGCGTAGCAATATCATACCCCTTGCTGCATGCGATGATTCACTCATATGATATGTTACTGCTTGCCCTTGTTACTGCTTCAACTGTTCCGCATAAAACACCCTCACTTGAGGTTTTCGAAGAATGACCTGGCCCGACAGATCCCTCCTCTACTAATCTAGTGCCGAAAGTGTTGCCTGCCCTTTTCATCCGTTCCTGCTATACTACCTGTAACTCATGCTCTCTTACACACCTCCCCCACACCACAAAGATGTGCTCCCATCCACATCTACCACACCCTTTCTCGATGTGGAGAGATCATAATGCACCCTGGTATGATTTCATAAGCGAGCTTCTACATGATGATGGTACAATTGTATAATAACAAAACTAGTCCACATGCAAGAACCGTTCCACTCTCCACCTTCACACCCCCCAAGTGATCATTATGTTGTCACTCTCCCTCCCCCCGTTTCAATGAGTTCATACAGAATACAGTTCTGCCATGAGTCCATATCTTGATTTCTCCTCTGTCAGTAGACGGCTATCCATGCAACGACGGCGACGACTTCCAGTCCATCCAGAGTTCCTACGCGATAACGATGATCGACCGAAAGTTCCTAAGGATGTAGGTTATTGAAGACAGTCATTGTTCATACACTCCCTCCCACGGCGTGATATAACGCCCTTGAACAGTCAATGTCCTTTACCCCTTTCCAGTGACATTGGTACGGCATCGGAGGAGGCGTCCCTACCGATCAGCATGCGCGAGGATCTAACCAGTGTTCGTTGTGCAAAACCAAGGCACCCACACTAGACTAGGGTGACTATTGTGGTTCCTGGTCCGTCAATGTTCTCATGGCAGTTCCGTCAGTACAGCATTATGGTCATTTCTGTTAGTAATTCACTAGGTATTGCCTAGGAAGGCAGGTCCTTCATCACCCTCCTCCACACACTGACCCCCTTTTACAGAGTATAGAAGACGAGTGATATAATCATTATAGCACTTGTGACACATTGTCAGAGCAAGATTGCCCCTCAGTGGAGACCGTAGGTGGTGTGTTTCCCCTTCACCCCATGAACATTGCTGCCACCATACCACTACAGGATGAGCAATAATTTATATGTACAGGGTTCCGGTCCCCCACCCCAGGTATGATTGCTTCCACTGCAATGTAGGCGATCGAGTGTTGGCCACTCACTCAGTTAGAGAATATGGTATGCTACAACAGTAGCTGTTGGGACGGTCCACCCATCCGTCCCACTGACAGATGCTGCCCCTTACAATCTAGTAGCCTGATAGTCAGGAGGAGAGATTTTCGATGGAGGGCCACAGCAGTGTTCAGGCCTGGGCTCCACTCAACAGGAGACCCGGTACCTCTCCACACCTGCGTCCGTATTCAGATCGTTATTTATGTTAGGGTACAAAGTGCGTACTGGCATGGCAGTCGATTGATTCCCCATGCACTGCTCCACGTCACATTTCATACGGCAGATCTTAGTGACGTACGAGAATAGATGATCGTTTTTTAATTTCAACGCTGTAGCAAATGGTCCTGCCAAAATCTTCAGCAATTGCCAACGCTGGGTTGGTGATACTCTAATGTGGGCCCATGGGCGACCAATTCAGCCAGATAGCCAGTCCTCAATCTGCAAGCCACCCCAATTTACAGCTAGATGTGGAAATACACACGTTCCTCCCATCACAAGCTGGGAGATTCCGGAATGAGCTTCCAAGTGTAGGTTTCCTGGCGCAGTGACGAATTTCTCCACCATGATGTTGATCATGTGGTTACCGCCCGTCATTTCCAGATACAATTTCGAACGTGTGAATGTGCGGTGTTTGTACACAAGATAAAAGCAAAGCTTGTTAGGTTCATCCCATGACCAGTGACCCCAGGTGGCCCCCCATTATGGCTTCACCATGTGGTGTTCCTTCAGGTCTGCCACCGCATGTTGGACTCATCCCACGACCAGTGACCCCAGGTGGCCCCCCATTATGGCTTCACCATGCGGTGTTCCTTCAGGTCTGCCACCGCATGTTGGACTCTATGCTGAACCTAGTAGTTAATCGTCCGCTCCTCAACGTAACAGACATGTATCGGTACAGAATACCTCTGCCACTCAAAACCAATCTGGATATATGTGCCATCTTCGACCTTATGGCCGAAGTGTTCCACCGGTATCAGTGTGGAGGATACTGCTTTGGTCCATCCCTCGTTTACGAGGAACTCCAATGCATGACAAGGTCGATCACCACTGGTCTCCACCCAGTGCCCCTGCTTGCCCCCCTCGCCGAGTAGATCGGGTTCAATGAGATCACCAGCGTTAACCAGTGGTCCTATGGTGTATGACTGTACGCCAAAGGTAACCACCTGCCGCTCATGTGGTCAAAAGCGGTACCTTTCGCAGAGGCCTTCCCGATGTATCGCGCCAGAAAGAGCCTACCGCACATGATTGGTGTGGCCTTGCAATCATGGCGGATGAAGCGTACAGGGTTCATTGAGGGCGTTCCTGTACTGCTCATCCTCAACTGGCTGTGCCAACCCTGTTTTTACTATGGTCGGACGCTGTGGAGTATCCATCTCCACGTGTCCACAACCGTCTCCACAACCGGGACCCAGCACTGTTCATAGTTCCAGTCCCTATGCCCTGCAGAGGTTCCAGCAGTTCACTTCTAGTGATCTGCTGGTCACCGCGCCCGGTCCCCAACCAATGACCTCCGTTGCCAAACCAGTCCTTCATGACTGGTCCAGGCTACCTACAACTGCTCCAATGACAGTTGTCACCCCAACTCCCCCTGGCTTGGACCCTATGGAGAGTTTCCGGTCCGACTATCCGTCTGATCCAGAGATCCCGTAACGTGGTGTCTGGGTCAGTTTACCCCATATTGGTCGGTCCAGCATTGCCCTTCCCCGTTTTGTAGGCAAGCGGGCTAATCCCAATGCCTAACTGGCCTAATGGCTCACTGCGAGTCTCCGCCTTGACCTAAATTTCTAAATTGAGAGCGCATCCCGTAAGTTTTGCTGGCCCCTTTCAAGATGTGATCCCATTGACATTT
Organism: Nereis procera; assembly: GCA_032360585.1. NCBI lineage: Eukaryota > Metazoa > Annelida > Polychaeta > Phyllodocida > Nereididae > Nereis > Nereis procera. Next base: position 7,731 of record JAUOBU010307687.1, on the reverse strand, counting down.
GACGATCCCAGTCCCCGACTTGATGCACCCTCCATTCGGATTCTGCATGGCATCAATTGTCATGCAGGTAGGTTGGTACTGGGGAGGCCCGCCCACCACACCCTGTCACCAGGGCACTCGATCCGGATTCACAGCTGGCTCAGGCAACCAGGCTGCGTCCAACTCGGGCTCACTATCGATGGTGCATCACCCTGTATGCCTGGGTTTGCGAGAACAATTTGGACAAAATGTATGAATGAGCCACCTCCCATTTCCACAACCTTCCCCTCAAACGAAAGATGGTCCAGTCTGCCAAGTCTGAAATAGTTCCAATTATAATAATTATTATCGTCCCAGTAGTATCGGTGAGAACCCAAAGCGGCTCACCACGCCAGGTGCTCCTGGCACTAATCCAATAATCACAATTGGGCTTTCGCCTACTTGTTCAAGGGCTGGTTGGCCAAATGGGTCGTGACCTGCGCGTACCCGCTATAGTCCATCCCGGTTCCACATGGTCGCAACCCTCCTGTCGGAGTTCCAGGCTCCTTGGTCAGAGCATCAACTGTGTTATCACCGTGTCTCGCTATCGCCAAGTTGTCGGCCTCACATCAGGTGTCGTGTGACCATTACCAGATTGTAATGCATAAGTGATATGGAATAGATGAGGTAGCCATTGTTTTACCGGTTACCCTTTGGCTCGGTAATGCGTTGTTGGCATTGCCATTGGAAGATGTGCCAACGTATCTTATCAACATGTCGACGTGTTGTGCAAGCGATGCCTATTATGCTATGTTGTTTCCAATGGTAAGAGATTCAAAAGGGTTGAAACTACGTCTTAACTAACACTTCTGTTTACAGTAACAGATACATAAAAATCGCAGCTGGCTTGAGATTCTGGTTCTCCGCTGACGGTCACCCAATATCATTTCTCAGTGACACTGCACAGCCCCAGCTGGTCCTAATATACACTCACAATTAAACTGAATACACTGTACAAGAATCATGCACACACTAACTACGATTATCACATACTACTCTACATATGAGATCGTTTTCCCAATTGGCGCGGAAGATCAACCCTATTAAGGACGGAACCTTCCACGGCCAACTTCATAAGTGAATCCAAATAACGTGTCATCCATCTATTTCCAGACATCCCCACCACCTCAGCCAGATGGTCACAATTGTCTGGAGGCTTGCATATATAGGATCCCCCCACATCCTGTGACCCCTACCTGATATCACCTAGACATCTATGTTAGGTCCGGCCCTGACCCCAGAATGAATCACAACCAGTACTTGTGCTAGTCAGACTTTCCAGATGGATGCCTGAATCGGAAACACCTAGCCATCCTCTTGTGCCCCACATGACGGTCGTTGGCTACCAGTCTTGAAGTTGGACCGGGACCTCAGTCCCGCGCGGAGTCACACTTTGGCATCTCCTGACATATTGCATACCTGTGAGTCAAACGGATGCTTCCCTATGCTGTTTCTCTAAGTAGTCCGCGACGGATTCTGATTTCACCAGATCTGCAGTCACGTAAGAATTTTGTGCTTTACTATCCTACCATTTGATCAAATCTTACCTTTGAATTGTTTCTGGCCGACCACTTAGTGCATTTTCTTCGCGAGCTCCTCCCATCAGAGATCTGGCATGCGCGTTCCTGTGCCCGACAAAGTTTGTCTACCATATCGCGGATGACTGCTGGTGAGCCCACCATTGTGATCGACATAGACGCTGCATCCCGGGTTCGCCCATGCTCCTCAGCACTGACAGCCCCTTCTTCATTCGATGGCACCCTGTCGTCGTCAGCATCTGCCGGAACCGTTTCCGTTTCAGTAGCGGGTTGAGTGAGTATTGAATCCCTTGTAGTTGGATAGTTATGTGGGTCCCTCCTTCTGATAATTGGCTCTTCCAGAAACCCTACCCTTTTCAACCTGGTTAAAGCCACAAAGTTTGGAAAGCTAAAACCGGTACGTTCATGAGTAATCCTCACAACCGGCCCTGGCAATATTTCCGCGATGAGCCAAAAAGCTGCAAAGCCCTTTGTAAGTTTTGTAGTGTCCGAATGTGATACCCCGATGTCTTTAATGACCACCCTCGATCCCACTATAATATTTGATTCCCTGGCATTTTCCCTAGTGTTGTGTTGTTCCTTGTACGTTCTCATCGCCTGCACTATGTTACACCTGGCTTTTTCCTGGTGATATGCCAGTTTAGGCAGCATCGTTCCCAGGACCTTTTCTGTGGCAGGTTCTACCTCCCACTCTGGTTCCATGTCGCAGTAATTACCCTGGTACAGAACATACCTGAACATCAGGAAGTTCGGACTATAACCAGTACTTGCATTTACCGAACTGTTCATCCCAAACTGTACCACCGGCAATATCTCAGTCCATTCTTGCAGATGTTCCTGTGTCAATATTCGAAGAATATTTATGATACCCCGATTCATAATCTCGACTTGTCTGTTCGCTCTCAGCAATCGAGGAGCTATTGGCATATGCTTTGTACCTGCTAATTCATTCAGTTTACCCATCAATACTGACAGAAAGCTTTTATGGCGATCCGTCGCCAGTATTTTCGGCCAACCTAAAAGAAGAACCCAATGTGTGTATATCACATTCGCCATCTCCTCAGCCGTTTCATGTTTGACCACCCTCAGTACCATGAATTTCATGAAACTGTCCACTATAGTAAGGCATAGATTGTCGCCTTTCAGTGCCTTTTCGGACGATTTCAAGATATCCGCATGTATCCTGTAACCACAAGCCCTCACTTCTCATAGAGATAAGGGTGCTCGTCGGCCGCCTACTGCCTCTTATTTTCAGCACAGCCTTCGCAAGATCAGCAGTACTGCGCAATATCAGTGGTCAAGCAAGGCCAGTAGTAACGTGGGTACAAACTCAGATACAGCTTTGACTCACCTCTGTGTACACCCAACAAACACTGATGGTGTAGATGAATCGTGTGTGCTCTACAGTCGCGGTAACGCTGGACGATACATCAATCTTTCCGGATCTCTGTTTCGACCTGGTCTCGATACGTAGTACAACAATATATCATCCAGATCAAAGTACCAGCTCATCTTATCCACATGAACACGCTGACTTGCTTTTGCATCCTTCAGAATTACCCTTCCTCTTGAAATAGATATATTTCTCTGAAGTCCGGGTCTTCCCGTTGTAAGTCCACAATGAGCACTGCCTTTTTGCTGTAGTCCTCGTACAAGTTGTCTATCTCTTTGTGACGTTTTGCGCGGACTTCGTCTCCGTAATAGATTCAAAACTTGAATTTTCTTCCTCGTCCTCCGCCGTCTGCGAGGCCGGTTCTGGTTCACCCTCCCCAGACTCCGACAGCGGTTGAGAGGCCGCCCCTGCCCCTTGGCTCGGGCTCTCAGGTCGCAATTGTGTCAAGACATTCTCGTCAATTTCGCGAAGTAAATCCTGCATATCATTCTCTACCTCCTCCGCTTCTGTGACCGCCATCACCACAGAAGCTGCCCATACCAATGGTGATTCATGACATGGCGTGTTCATTCTATCTAGCTCTTTCGGCATTGACTTAGGTTCGGCGTTCTTTAGACGCGATAGGTAATCCACCGCCTTCAAAGAACGACCAGGAATGTGCGAGTAAGTAATGTTATACCCCTGTAATTCCAATGAATACCGTAGTAGGCATGGGTTTGATGACTGTTTGATACTGTCCAGGTACTTCACCGTGATGTTGTCTGACTAGACCATCAACCTGCTGGCCCCTAAAATATGTTTGTTATGAAGCAGACACACCACCAATGCGTATGCTTCCTTAGAATTAATATCCCAGTTCTTCTCGGCACCTTCCAACATCTTTGAATAGAAAGCTACTGGTCTCATCTTACCTTCAAGGACCTGTGATATGATATATCCTATCAAATATAAACAACTATCCGTGTAGAAGTAAAATACTTGATTTGGATTTGGGTACCACAGCATATTCTTAGTCAAAATTGCTTCCACTATTTCGTGTTTTGCCTTCGTGTGTTTGTCCGTCCACTGCCATGGTTGGTCTGATTTAAACAAGTCATATAGAAACCCCGCCTGCCTTGCATAACTGTCCACATAACGCCGATAAAATCCTAGCATACCAAGCATGCGACGGAGTTCCTTGACGTTCTCTGGGTTGGGCAAGTTCTTCATTGTTTCAACGTGTGAGGGTTGTGGTTTTATCCCCTTTCCCAAGACAATATGACCGAGAAATGATATTTCTTCCTTCATATAGTCTGTCTGGGTGAAAGGAGAACCTGTATTATTTCAAAGCATCAAATGTTTGTTGTAACATTTGTATCTCCCCTTCAAATGTTCACACCCCCACTACAATATCGTCCAAGAAATGATAGACCTGATTGTCCGGTACGCCTGCTAATGACGTTTGTATCGCTTTCCAAAATGTGAACGGGCTGAAAGCAAGGCCGAAGGCACAGCGTTTCCATCGTTAGGATGCCTTGCCCGTGTTGAATGTAGTCACATCCCTCGAGTCAGGACCTATCACTATTTGTAAGTACGCGTCACGAAGGTCCATCGATGTGAGATACCTTGGTCGTAACGAAGCAATACGTTCTGCTATCTGATCAAATTGTGGCAGTGGCCAAAATTCCAGCACACAGCTACTTACAAAAATCCATCACTAATAGATATACCAGAGGATCACCTGGTTTCTTGTCTTTCTTCTTTACTAACAAAATCAATGATTGCCATACTGATGACGACAGTTTAATTGCACCCGACTCGAGTAGTCTTTGTATCTCTTTGTCCAGATACGGCAATTTGTCTGGATGCATCTTGTACGGCTTTCGCCTGATGACTGTGCATCCATCCTTCAACTTAATATGGTGTTTGATACAACTTATTTTCCCTAATTCATGTGGCAGTTGAGCAAAACATGATCTGTTTCTATTCAGGAGATCGATCAATGTTTTCCGTTGGTCCGCTGTAAGATTGGGTGTGTCCAATTTGGCGTCCCAGTCTATCTGTGAATACACAATTTGCTGTCTCTTCAATCTACGTAATATGTCTTTATGGAACGCATCGGTGTTCTGTTGTTGCAGTGGAATGATGATTTCAGACTGGAATCCCTAATCTACCTGGGTGACACTGTACACAGTATCTTCCAATTCCAAATGAAATTCTTTGATACCTGCGTCATCTGATCCCTCTGGCAACATGTTTCCACCCGGCTGCGCTTGTCCAACACCGTATCTTTATACAAGGTAAGCCCACATTGGCCACCATGATCGGTAGCCTGCTATCCTTTGCAAGCAACGCCAAGGCGTGTGGAACACCGATGTTAGTATTTCCGCCTTCACCCCTCAACGGCATCACATAAACTGTTTGCTGACCCTCCGAAGATTGAACTTGCACACATAAAGCGGCATTTACTCTCTTCGTAGTTTCATACGGGTCGTCGTCCGTTATGATACCATGAAGGACGCACGGAATCGCTGTTGCCTTTCCTGGCAGAATGACATCAGGTTCTAAAGGTAGCACATAGAAGTGAAGATGAGTCTGATCTAGTTCCAATACTGAACATACGATATTGGTCGATTCTAGCTCCATGTCTTCCCCTATGAATCGTATCGTAACTTGTTCTTGAGACAAAAATTGCATTCCCAACAAAAGGTCCATCCTTACACCATCCACCACAATCATCTCAACTGTGAACGGGCGATCCTGGATATTAAATTGAATTGTAGTCAGACCCCGTATCCTCAGTAAACCGCCCTGTGGGTCTTGGAGAGACAACTGTGATGAATGCAACAATGCAAGTTTATGGGCCCATCGCCCAGATAATGACCCGCTCATGATGTTATATTTACTGCCCGTGTGTACCAAACACATATTCAAATGGTCGATCAATTGAACCGATATAAACTCCAAAGACCAAACGATATTGTTGCACTCTCCGGCCAGGCTTCGGCGCACTAACCCCGACAATGAATCAACCTGCATTGCAGTATCCGCGCTGGGTTCCTTGTGTTGTGCGTCGGTGTCATTCCCTGGTACAGGATGTGATTCTCCCGGCGTTCGTGAAGATATCTGATATATACTATTGCTAGTTTGATTTCCTGATTTCTTATTATGGTGATCCTCCATTCCAGGTCACGCGCGATCGAGTCTATGTTGGCAATGACTGGCGTCGTGCATCTGCGATCTGCAAATCTGACACACCGCCCGCGTTGTCTGTTGTTGACCTGTGGTGTTCGGATTAGTGTTTTGTTGTTGAATCAGAGCAATTGTGGTTGCATATATTGCTGATTATAGGAGGGAAGAGATTGTGGCATTTGTCCCTGCTGAACTTGCTGGACATGTGCCAACATCTGTTGAGGTCTATACACTTGATTCTGCCATTGCTGATATTGACCCCCTTGATGATTCTGCAGTCGTGGACAGAATTTCTTGATTCTCTTATCAATAAGAATTTTAAGAAAGTTACATTGGTTTTGGAAATTTAGACACAGATGTGAGATGACTGGGCGATGCCATTGCATTCAATGTGTAGACAGCATTTTTGTATGAAAGTTGTGAACACAGGATTGCAGGCTCCAGTATGGCTGTCTATTTGTTGTGACATAAATGTTTGGAAATTCTTTCAAGTTTAATTTTCATTTTGGAGATCTTAGAACGAAATGAAATCGGTAAAATTGTCTACAAGCACTTAGTTTTGGAGTGCCTCATTAAGTTGGACTCTTCCAAAATGCCAACTCTCCCTGAGACTTCAGAATAGACTCGTCATTCTTCATAGTTTCAGCAATGATCGTACGCAAAATTGGACTCAACCACTGCCACATGAATGACTTGGAGTCAAAACTTGTATCGCGAAATCTGGAAATGTTCTCTTTTTGGAGAAAGGTGAATGTTACGTGAATGACTAAGCGTTGCTCCCGCCCTCATCACCTATGTGCACAACTCCTTATTTGGCGATAGTGAATAGCGACGTGGAGTTCGCGCCCTCATTACCTATGCGTACAACTCCTTATACGGTGATTCTGATGATCAACCATGGAGCTCCTGCCTTCATTACCTATGCGCACACTCCTTATATGGGGATAGCATTAGGTTACACGATTTGCCCTGGAGTTCCCGCCTTCATTATATATGCGCAAACTCCTTATAAGGAATAAACAAAAGGACATGCTCCAATGAGTGTTGAACATGTTCATAACACATCTCCCCCTCCCTGACATGTCTAGCATGTATAAATACTACCCATAGTTTAGAACTAATCACTTCTTCTCTGCCTTCGACCCTCACCACTTGAAGTTGAAGAGTCCAAAATTGGGATTTAGCTAGGATCTCCAGTGTACCTAGGATTTCCAGTGTATCTAGGAGCCCATGTGTATTTAGGATCTCCAGTGTATCTAGGAGCCGGTTGCTGGATCTCTAGGATCTTCAGCTGTAAGAAGCTACCTTTTCCCCAGGATGTTGTTAGGACGTAGGAGTGTGTAGTCATGAAACAATAGGTGGGTGTTTATATAGTTTGACATTTTTGATCAACTCTGTAGCTTTATCTTATATTTCAAATTTGATTTTGTAAATAGTTCTGAGTTCCAAGATGACCTCCGTGAACTTTGTTTGTTGTCAAATTTGTTGATCAACTATCAGTGTTCACTCAAAAATTTTGAAACTTCATTAGAACTTATATCAGAAATTATAATCTGTAGAAAACAGTTTAGAATGGTTAGCCAGCTTACTGAGAAGATCATATCTCAAATA
>JAUOBU010306576.1:0-11775 GCA_032360585.1 Nereis procera | reverse complement strand
CCACTTGAGAGCTCGCATCACCAAAGGTGGAAAAGGGATCAAGCTTCCTCTTTAAGCCCATCTAAGCTGACCTAGAGGCCTGGCTGGAAGGACCCAAGGATCAAACCTCACCAGGGGGCAAAGTACAATCTTCGAGAGGGACTATCTCAGAAAACCCGGGCGACTTAGCCTGAGAGCCGCATCACCAGAGGTGGAAAAGGGATCAAGCTCTGTCTCAGGGGTAGACTGAGCTGGTCGAGAGACCTAGACAGTAATTCCCTGGGAAGGAACCTCACCAGGGGGCAAGGGAGCATCCTTGTGTATCTCTGAGACCACAATCCTAGAACTTTGTCCTATTGCGCCAAAGAAGGCCTCAGGGAGGGACCTGATTCAATACTTGATACAGAAAGGGCCCTCCCCTTAAGAATAACCCTTGGGGAATGAGTCCTGGATTGAGTGGCCTGAGGCCAAGACTTTATAGGAATATTGCTCAGAAAACAGGACCACTCTGAGTCAGACCATGCAGAACAAATGGTACAATATATGCCTGGCGTGTCTACTTTGGGGGAGTGAATTTATGGCAGGCTGGGCATAACTCATGACAATCCCAGCATAAGGTGGGATGCCTGCACAGGGCTCTGGAACTATTCATGATAGATGAAGGATAGGTAGCGCACAGTGTAATGGATAGCACAGGTAAACTGCCCTCGAGTAGGTTGCATGGAGCGGATAAAGTGTTAAGACCTCAACTAAGAGGGCTGACCTGCGAGCTACATGATTCTGATGACAAAAAAGCGACTTCACTGGAGACACAAGTGTATTTTATACATTCTCATGGAGGAGTGCTTCACACAATATCACATTCCCTAATTCAGCATGTCCAATTGCTAAATGATGCCAGCTAATCAAGTTCTATTATCATATACACATGAGGTTCACAATTTACAAGTTCTTCTAAGTAGCTACATGGCTCCCTCAATGGATGAGATGAAGGCAAAATAAATAACGCAGGCCTTATAGTGTGACTGAGGAGTAGCTAACTAACGTGTAGTTTTCAATTGAACACAATTCTTGAGAAAGTTGAAGAATTCAGCATGACTCCTAAGTGAGCTGTGATATAAACCAAGTGGGGGCAAGCACATTCATGAAATACTTTATGGGTACAGTGACATTTCTCAGCAATGCAGGGATATGTGAGACAACAACTATGTACCATGGTATGAGCAGTGACATGAGCAGTGATATGAACTCAACATTAATGAAGTCTATATATATACACTGAATTCTGAGTGAGCTGTGATATGAAGAAATAACTGCAGAAATTGTACAAGTGCAATTTATGAAAATCACAAGCTTAGGTGCTCCCTGAGGAAGGACTAAGCTATTTCACAGAGCAAGCAACATCACAGCAACATCATGTAACAATGACATCAAATTTAAAGATGGCTGAATAATCCAAGATGGCGGTTGTCTCAGCACTAACTATTTATGCTGAAAGAAAACCTGACCCTAGTATCACAGAGGGTATGCCTTTATAACGCATTGAACTCTGCAATAATAGTGCCTGAGGAGGCACCTCCTCCCTGAGGGAGGTGCCACCAGAGCTACGCGGCCGAAGGCTAGTTTCCACCTAACTCTAAGCTAGATCCAGGTAGTGAGCCATAATTGAGGGCTAACTCCGTGCAAGTGATTACAATCTGTTTAGCAAAACCGGATCCTTCAGTGAAAATCCCTGTGAAGCTCAGGAACCCTTCCAGATGTAGCGCAAGGATGAACCAAGCCTTAGGGAGTCCAAGCAAACATCCGAAAGGGTTCGGGGCAACTTATAAAGGCTGCCAAAGCAGATTTCACCATGACAGAGCAAAGTTGAAAAATACAAAGATAAACGGTTCAGATGGCGCGACATTGAGTTCCTAACTCGTAGCACTAGATGGCAGGGGAGTTGGGCGGGAGGTAGCACTCCTCTAACGGAGTATGCTATACTACCATTTAGAGAAAAGTTTTTGTTGTGAGGTTCGAAGGGTGCGATTAATGCCTGGGAATGCAGGATTCAAGGGAGAGATGGTACAGTATCTGATCAGTAGTTCAAGATAGAAACATCAAGGTTTCAGGCAATTGAACTGTCTTCTTCGATCTGAAGGATGCATATTTTCATGTCCTGGTCCATCAGGACTATCATCATTTTCTGAGGTTTGCAGTCTCAAACAGAGGCCTATCAGTTCAATGCTTTGCCTTTTGGCCTCTATTCTGCCTCGAGGATCTTCACCATGATCCTTCAAGAACTAGCTCAACATTTGCACCATGGTGGCATGAAGTTCCACCACTACCTAGACAACTAGCTGGTTCATCATCAGGACCCAGTAGTCTTCAGCCAGCACCTGGCATACATCCTCAACCTTGCCAACCACTTGGGATTGGTAGTGAACCTGGCAAAGTCAGGCTTGACTCCCATCTGCCAGCTCACCAACCTGGGAATTGACTTCAACTCTAATCAGCCCCTGGTACGCTCATTCCTCAGGCATGTGGAGAGATCAAGAGAATACATCAGGTTATTCACCAGAAGGCCATTACAACCAGCTCACGCTGTACTCCATTTGTTGGGCCACATATCAAGTCTCACTCCTCTGGGTCGATTACACACAAGGCCTCTTCAGTTCAATCTGTTCAGCCAGTGGCGTCTGCTTTGTGACAGCCTTGAGCAACCAGTGATCCTAGACCAGGTTGCTCTCCAGGACACCCAGTGGTGGCTCTCTCATGAGAACACTCTGACAGAAGTACCTCTGAGACCTCCAGAGCCGACTGTCACATTGATGACAGATGCCTCTCTACATAGATAGGAAGCCTACCTTACCATGGGCGAAAACCACAGTCAGCTATCAGGAGAGTGGCCTTCCATCTACATGGGCTGCTCAATAAACTCCCTTGAGCTTCAGACTGTGTTGCTTGCAATCCAGATGTTTTTGAATATGCTCCCAAGACCAAGTGGCCTTGATCCTCTGCAACAATGCCATGGCTGTATCATACCCTGGGGATGACTCCGAGAGTCCACCACATTCCGGGTAAGAGAAATGTCCATGCAGATTTCCTGTCCCAATTAGAACATGGTCGATAATTGCGATCATGAGGTCACCAGAAATTAATAATCAGTGTCCTGAAGTTGACCAATCATCGATTGATCAGTTATCCCTCAAGCAAAACAATATTCACCTTCAGATAAGAGTTGGTTTGAAGAAAATGAGGTGGAAATGCATAGACCCCAGTTGACTGAACCAACATCACAGCCATTTTGTTTATGTGTATCAGGGCCCCTACACCACCTCAGCAGGTAGCACCCTGTGTTGAAAGACTAAGGCATGTGGTGTCATACCATTAAATCAGCTTCACAGTGTATGATATGTATCATTGAACATTTCAAGCTGACTGTTTTCACATGACCAAATTAGTTGATGCGTTGCGATAAGGCACACTGAAAAAAGATCACTACTTGAAATCCATAATTTTATTACCACAAACAAGACTTCCAACCTCTTTTTATTTTGACAGACTAGAGGATACGTAGAATGAATCACAAAATCAGGTACACATATAACAAATATTGAAATCAGGTACACATTTAACAAACATCAAAATCAGATGCACATGAAATATCAAAATCAGGTACAGATGAATCATCAAAATCAGGTACACATGAAACAAAAGCTGCTTTCAACCATATACTCCACCTTCACCATCTCCTTCACTCAATTGGCATTAGAAGACAAAAAGAAAAAAATCAAGGTATTCACTCCATGAGCCAGCAGCTTGCATTCCTGTCTCCAGCAGCTAATTGAGGGAAACACAATCATTCTGTAAGTTCAAAATTCGTATTGAGAAAGTTGAGCCTGTCGATGCTTGAGCATGAAAGCTGTGATCTCTTCTTGCTCACAAGATTCCCAGCCATACTGAAAACCAATTCACATGGGATGCTGTGACCACCACAGTAGTGGGTTTGCATTTGTTGCTGGTTCAGCAACATATCTGTCAACTTCCATCAACAACTTGTTGTCATTGTAATCATTGTCATCAACAGTAATAATGTCATCAAACCAGTCTGAAACAGTGTCTATCTTCAGCTTCTTGCAGGCAGCTGATGTGGGTTCTTCTAAATACCAGGCTTCTTTTTGATATTCAGGGAAAGGACCGTATGAGCTATGTCCTTAAACTTAGGGATGTCTGGGATCGTTTGTAAAGGAGAAAGAGTGTGAGGATAATCTGCATTATACCTTTCTTCATTTCTTTCCACTGGGTCCCTCAGATGGTTAACCTCATCCAGCAGAAGAAGTTTTTTGCTTCATGTGATTTACCAGCTTTCACAAACTGCAGTGATTTCAACTTTGGATGAAGAAATGCTGCCAGCAGGATCAGATCCTGAGCATCATTGGAGATATTTTGTGAGCTCAGGTTGTGAGGCATGAACTTTTTCATCTCCTCGATGATGCTCAAGTCACCAAGGGTGACTTTCAGGAAACCTTGAAGTTTGGATATTGTGGGCAGGACCATTGGCAAAAATGGCTCAAGGTCTCCTGAAAGTGCACAAATTGCAATTTTGAAAGGCTGAAGTAGATTAGTGATATTGTCCATCAGGAGCTGTTTATCTTCGGGGGGTAGTTTTGATGTAAGATACTGCTTCTTGAGCTCACATACAACTGCATAAATTGCTGGCATTTCATACATGTCTACAGTAGAGTTCAATCTTATAGGCGAGTCATTAATCAGTTTATTGCCGATTGCTTCTTTTGGTAGAAGAAGCTTCTGCTTCTCTTTGAGCTGTGTGTTTGCTGTGTCACAGAAAAAAGAAGTGCTGCTCAAAATTTGTGACTGAAGGAGCAAAATGAAGCACTGTCCTAGTACGAAATAGAAGTATGAATGATTTGAGAATTCCAACAAAACCTCATGAGTGCAACAACTCAGCTGATAAAACATTCAAGACATAAGTCAAATAAAAACATAACAGTATATAAAGAACTGAACCAAAAAAATATGTAGAAATAAGTGGAATGGGTTTAAATTACTCACTTTCCAATGACAGCAGAGACACATGAAATAGCCAGAGAGGCACACACAGCCAGATTGATGTTATGTCCATAGCAGGTGACATGGGGCCATTCAATGTCTCTCACAGCCTTTCTCTTATATGCAGCATTATCTGTAATGATGACTGATGTCACAGGTATCCTATGTGAGCCTTTGCCATTTCAAGCTCTCGCGCCATGTGTGCAGTAATTTTTCTGGTCTGAAGCACCCTTGACTTCGGCACCCTCTGGCTCTCGACATAATGACTGGTTATAGTTCCATAGGACTTGGTATTTATGCAGATGCAGGAATCGTGACTTAAGGGCAATCCTTCTACCTGGCTCCACTCAACCCGCAAGTTTTGAACAGCCAACTCATATGGCATTGGGAAATATGATTGTGATAGTTGGGTCTTTGATACCATCTTATAGTTTGGTTGAAGAACAGGGACAAGATTAACAAAATCCTGATTCTCAACAGTAAACTTAAACTATGGTATTGGGTCTCTGATGATGTGCTCAGCAATGCCAGTGGAAATCTGTCCAACCCTCTCACTTGTATAGGTAGGCTTCGGTGGAGGACTTGGCTTAGTTTTTGTCATACACTGCACTATTGTTGGCTGTGCCTTCTTCTGTGTGATGGATTGGTGAGCATGCATCAGGTGGCTGTTCATATTTGAAATGTTGCCATTGTATTTGTACTCCACTGAGAACAATTTGCATACAGTTTTTGTTTTATCCACAAGGCCATTCACCTCCAAGAATCCAAAGAACTGCCATACATGAGAACTCCCACTCACAAGTATTTTCTATGATGATGTACATGGTTTGGCTGTCATTATCCCTGGTTTCACTTTGGAGGTAAAATAACCTACTGCAACAAGTTTAGCCAATCTAAACCAACAATATCCTTCCAGTAAAACACCTGTGACTTGAAATGTAATCCATATTGATATTTCCAAATATATGCTCACTATTAGTGTGAATGTGTGAGGTAACGAATATCAAAGCAAGCACATGGTATCCTTGAGGTACTCCAGACAAGATGAGCACATGTTTGGTGAGGCCCTTGACAACATTGAAAAGCCAAAACTCATACATAGTGATGATGTCATCAATCCCAGCAATAGCTGCCAGCAGACTGGACAGGCACACGTTCTCACTTCAACTGCTTAAAAGCAATGATTCAATCTTATTTCACACAGACTTCTCATGGATTTTAAACATTTCAGACTTTATTTGAAGCATTGTTAGTCAAATTTGTATTTTGCGCATCAATAATCATTAAAATGATGCCAATAGTTGTTACTTCTGACAACTCTCACATCGATAATCGCATCATTTGGCTGGCGTCAACCAAGATCCAATACATCGACTTGTCATTCCACCACTACAGTCCACGGGTAATATTATGTTCTGAGCTCTGTGTTCAATCATTCAGGCTGCTCAGTGTTTGAAGGTCATGGAATTACTACCCTGCTGAACAACTTTCATCTGGAGAAACCAGTTCAGCGTAAGGAGATACCACTGTGGAACCTCCCTTTGGTTCTCTCCATCCTTATGGGCGCTCCTTTTGAGCTCCTGGAAGAGGCTCCCACCTCGGACCTCATGCAAAAGAGTCTTTTTTATTGCTCTGGCCATCAGTGAATCTGGTTCAGCTTCCTAATTCTTAGCTAAGAATCAAACACCTAAGTTCCGTTCCCTGTTGGTGGAACTTCCAGCTCTCCAACCAGTAGACAAAAATCCTTACCTTGATGCCTTGTCTCCCGTGAGACATTACGAGTATATATTTATATGATGAACAGTTTCAGAGGGAGTAGGTGGTATTCATTCTTCCCTCCTGACCCCACCACAACTGGAGAGATCATGCTGAGCCACCTCATGAAGTGTATTCAATCAGTGATCTTTGACTCACATTTTGCTTTGGCAGAGATAACATTGCCTGAGGAACAGATATCAGCCTATGAGTTATGAGCACTGACCATTTCATGACAAATGTTCAACCAGTCATGTTTGGTGTCTGAGATAATGCAGCAGCCTTTCGGAGGTCATCTTACACATTTGCCAATTATTATCTCAGGGATTTGTACAGTCAAGCCTTTGACTCATACTCCCTAGGCCGGATCGTGGCATGCCAGGCAGTGGTGCATCCTCCTGAGTGAGTGTGCATATATATATATATATATCATCATTCACTCCCCTTTTGTAGTGGAGTGGTGAGCTTACTGTATTGGTGTTTTTTTCCTTATGCACCATCAGCCTAGTCCTGGATGGGTATATCTTGTACATGTTTTCCTAGGTAGCTTGTACCAAGGGTTGTTACTGTCATCTAGCCTGAGCTAGGATGGCATAAATTCTAAACATTACCATTGTGGGTACAGGTACCTACGATTCAGTCCATTCAGAGATCTGTTTTGGATGTCAATCATGTACATTTTGATCTAGGTGATAGTACCTAGCATTGACAATTTTCTCTTGCTGTAATTCTGCAATTGTTTTACTCAATCCTTCCTACGTGACATATTCTATGCAGAATTTGAGGGGAAAATAGTACATTATCTGATCCCCACTGGATTGTCTATCTAATCCAGGGTTGGTACTTACCATTTCTCCATCAAATGAAGGTGCCCTCCTGTCTGTCCCTGATTGAGCTTAGCTAGTTGAAAAATACAAGGAGTACATCGTCAGTACATCTCCAATATCTCGCAGTTTCCACCAGATGTCAGGGAGTGGAATGGGGTAGGGCACTCCTAATTGAAGATTTTATAAATTCACATAGGTTTTTGTGAAGTTTGAAAGGAGGCGGACAGTGCCTGGGGATGCAGAATTTGAGGGAGAAATGGTAAGTACTGATCCCTGGATTAGATAAACAATCCGGTGGGAGTTGCAATTATGTAGCAGCAAGTCAGCTTATCAGAACACATTACCTGCTGGCTGCAGGAGGTAAAGCGAAGGTCCTTTTATAAATTATGAGTGAAATCTGAAATCAGGAAAGATATTCAACAGAAAGCATGTCATTCACAGACCTTGACTTGAGGCAGTTGACTTGTGGTCTCTACTCCAGCACCATTAATTCCAGGTGGTTGCTCGTCTGGTGGTGTACACAGCAGTATTGTTTCGCTTAGCTCAGCCACAATGCAGTCCGCATTACCAATCTGTACTTTTACTTCCTGCTTGGTACAGGCCAGTGTCAGGTTATCACCCTGGAAAAAAGCTCATTTTATGAAAGACAACGTCAACAAATGTCAATTCCTCATATTACTGACTGCCTATCTGAGGAGTGACTGCATCATCCATTATCCTCATCATGTGGCAATGAAGTTCATGAAATCGACAGGAATTTTCAGAATATCCACTGAAGATCACAGCAGTATTGAAAAAGAAATACATATTCTTTTGATACATGTTTTGAAAACAGATTACAGTTAAAAACAGTTATTCATCTATATATACACAAATATCTGTGACACCATGCAGACATTATAAATGCCCTAGGCACACAAATTAGCTGCAACTTGGAGGTCTGAATAAGGAGATTCTTGAACCCACTGAAAATATGCTAACAAATATTTCACTCACCTCCATGACAAGGAGACCTCCTCTATATTGTGATACTCCCAAGTCAAATGGATAGTAGACTGGGCTAGAAACCACAGTGACTGTTGATGGCACACTTGGAAAATTAGTGGGGAGATTTTGGACTGCAGAAACACCGTCCATGACAAAGCCAAAATGAGGTTCATCAGCAATCTCACGGCGTCGGCGTCGATTTGTTATCAGGTTGCTCAGGACAGTGGGAGATGGACACTCAATGTGTGATTCACTCTGGACTGTGCAAAGCTGTAAGAAAACACATAATGGTGTTATGCACAGGAGGAACTGTCACGACAGTGAGTTACTTGGTAGATAGACTGAAAACATATAATTTGAAATCCCGAAATTACAAGTAATGTTGCAACTTGATACTGAAAACATGCAAAATTGACTCTTTGGCAAGTAAGTGTACATAATAGGCATTGTGAAGTTGACAGTGGTTGATAATCACAACCAAAGCTAATTGATAACTGACCCATATATCATTCAACAACCAAGAAATTCAACCAACAGATTCACATTCGATGAACGAAAACTGTCAGGGAAGTGCAAATTTAGTGAAAACTGCAGGTTCTCTCCAAGAATGTGTTTCATAAAAATACTCTTACATACTTTTCATTCTTTTTCCTGCTCATTTTATATGCACATTCAATGTACAATTCTTCAACTTTTTGATTTGCAAATTGATAATAGCAATGATGCTGACAACCAGTAGAGCTTCCAACGTCAATGATGTCAATGACATGATGGTTGCCCTGAAGTTGACAGATGTTCAACACACAGACTTTATATCAACTCCTCACACATATAATATGCAATGGTATGCCTCATGATGTTACCCATGGATAAATGACCATCTACAAATTCCAACATACCTATACCATACATACAATTTTTGTGGTGTTGGAGCATGTACAGAAAATCATTACATTTGAATAGGCATGTCAAAAATTCAACAATGATAACTATGATACAACAGCAGCAGAAACAGCCTTGACCAAGCTATACATAATGACAGGTTAGATACACTACAATGAATCTAAGTGCTGCATATCACATGCTTCATCAATCCCTGCTGAAAACAACTCCATTAAAACTGCTCTGCCACTATGAATGATCCAAACCTTCCTAACAGTCCCAAGTTTTGAGTACACTGATGGAGGCAACACATTCTAATGCTTGCAGTGTCTCAGGCAGAGAGATAAGTCAATCTCATGTTAGAAATCCCAGGCATTCATAATTCATTAGCCCGAGCTGGCCACTTTGTGGGGAAGCTTTGGAGTACATGAGTGTTAAAATCTTGTCAATAGCATGTACCTGTGATTAGAAGGGGAACTACTTCCATCCTTTGCAGCATAAGCATGCTATTTTATAGTTATGTTGTCCTCAAGAATAATCATGTATTCATTCTAACCCCTACGTGTTTGCATCCATTTTCATACATGCATCATTTCAACTGATTCATAGCTCAAGCGAGAGAAATTTCTCTCCTACTTACCGAATTGTTGGATCTCCATGTTCCTTTTTCTATGAATATCATTGGACGCTGAATGCCAGTGAAGGCAGTTCCAGTCACAGTTATCACTCGCCCACCACTGAAGAAAAGTTTAAGTTGTTGTGTTATTGATGAATTGATAGTGCTACACTCAAGAACATGGGCATTTTGACAGAAAATGCTGTTCCTGATGGAAAGAATGAGACTATGAGCATTATGTGTGGCACCTTGCATGTATCTTGCAAGCAACATTGTGCACTTCTCATGTTTTGTTTATTGATCTGCATATTACTTGATATGGCAGAAATTTCTGTATTGCACTTCATTTTACATCATATATAGAGCACTCTCCATGTAGCACTTATGTTGCACATCATATGTGACAACTCAAGTGCATGAAGCACTTCACATATGGCATTTCTGTGCGGTACTTTATGTGTAACATTCCACGTGTAATGCTTGACCAATGACACAAATTTGGTATTTTACATGGACATCTCCAAATGCAGTCGAAGTGGGATACTTTTGGTATAATACCAACTGTCTCAGATATCATGTTTCACTCTTCACATTTCTATTTTCTGTGAATGTCCGTTTACCACAAAACTCATAGGAATAAGAGATATCAAGTGTGGTACTACATGTGTAACATTTCCCATGCAAGATTCGATGCGGCACTTCATGTTGAACATCATCCAACTTCCAAAGTGACACTCCATGTGACATTAACAATACACCATGTATGGCACTTCATATCTACTACTGAGTTTTTAGCATTCCATGAGTAACATTAAACATTTGACACTGAATGTGTAACTCAAAATACAGAATACTTCACATTCATATATAATGTGTGCGACCTCAAATGTAGTATCATTCATTCTATTGCACATAAAGCACTTCACATGTGGCACACCATGTATACCACTTCACATAGTGAACTGTGTTGCATTTTTTGTGCAGCACTCCATTGATTGAGTAGTGTTTCACATCTTTTCAATCCATACTGGATTGCATGAGACTGTATATCACTCCATCTACAACCTTCATGTATAGTAATTTCTTTGTAGTACACCATGTTTAGCATTCAGTTTACAGCATTCCATATGTAATACTAAAGATCTGACATGTAATTCACCTTGCTAAGTATCCAACATTGTTACTTCATGTGTAATAGCATTCCATGAGTAGTACTTAACTTACAAGACTTTTCAACCAAGTTACATAGCTTTTGAAAACCACACAGTAAATATTTAACAAATAGTGAGTTCTGTACTAACCTGGCATATACTGTGTTTGGGTAGATTCCTGTAATGGTAGGATCATCTACATAGCTATATGGATGGACAACAGTCCTAGTTGCAGCATCAAACAGCACAGAGACATAGGATGTGGTTCGCAGTGATAGGACAGCAGTTGTTGTACACAAGAGCTTACTGGTAGCTCCTGATGTTTGCACACTGAAAACAGAGAATTCATACAGTCAACTACCTTTTTACGAAAGCTGTGTTTGATGCTGAGAATTCAAGTCAATCTTACATGTAGTACAAAAGTGTAAATGTTCCAATCATAAGGCGATAAGCAATATCATTCTTCATCTATACCTCTACAGAATGTCCTTCACCAGGTAGCACACACTTGAACAGAAAAACTAAT
>JAUOBU010305465.1:0-11785 GCA_032360585.1 Nereis procera | reverse complement strand
CAAGTTTTCCCGCCGCCGGAAGTCCCCCCTGCGATCGCGTCCGAAGTCTCGCGCGTCCGAAATCTGGATTCGCAACACTCCTCCCCCTTTTAATGAGGCCTCCAAGATGTTGGTGAGGGAGATTCCGCCGGCAGCAGATCCTGGGCATCTAGATAGGATGTGGCCAGACTACTCCTCGGTAGGCTGGCCTTACTCAATCCTTACACTGGAGGTGTAAGGCAGTATCAAACAAAATTTGTGATATGGAAATCATCCATAATGATCCCTTACTGACGACAATCAGTAACTTGTTCCCACTGTACAATATATACACAGGGACCAGCGACAACCAGTACCCTGGACTCGTCAACTGCTGCTTAATGGAGTCGGAATAACCACTCCACATTACGTCGAGTGGAATCAATAATCAGCCGGGTTGGCAAGTTCTTGATGCGGCTGATTTCTTCAATTACCTGGTAAACATTCCAGGGATGGTTTTTGTGGTGAGTTGTCCCTGGAGGAGCGAGGAATGGTGCATCAGTCTCTGCAACGAGGTGGTCAATGTCCAGAGATTGAACGGCCTGACGAACTGGGGCCTCGGTGTTGAATATTACCCCGCTGATGCTGAAGATGGTGTTCGGGAATGCCGAGAGAAACTGCTCCGCTAAGTCACGTCCTCCATCAAAACAATGTACCTGGATTCGGTGACGTGTGAAGAGGTACGACTTCAATTCAGCCAGGACTGTCTCTAGGCTGTGTGGACCCTGGGCATGTATGACCACTGGCAAATCCACTTTTCTCGCCAGCGCCAACTGGCGACGCAGCAGCAATAACTGCTGGGTTTTGTTGCTCGTAGGAAGGGTTAAGCCCATCTCGCCGAGAGCCACAGTCTGTCGGTGCTGCAACAGTGTTTCGAGCTGTTGAATTGGCCATTCTGCTGATGCAACCCTCGGATGGATCCCGAAGGTATAGTGGATCCCTTCGATGCCTTCATAATCCTTGTGCTTGTCCCACTGTGCTGGAAACACAAAGTTTGTAACTACTCCTGTGAGGGCCTTGCCACCGGCAAGTGACGTTTTTAACTGGCCCCATGACTTCTTACCAAAGTTCCTCGAGACTTTTTCTAGATGGCAATGGGCATCATACGTGGCTGAATTCGTCTCCCAAGGTATCGGGGGTATCGAGAGGGTTATTGATTGATATGTTGCCAGTGTCTTCGTCACCATGAATGTGTTCTGGGATGCGACTGGAATGCGTTCCAATAGTCTTGCCATGGTCTTCCAATGCAGCAATGACGACACAGTGCCGGGTGGTGAAACAATATGCACTGGTGGGCTCCACTGTTCGAGGTGTTGATCCAGGTAGGAAAGCAGTGCCTCCCGACAAGGAGGGAACTCACAAGCCTTTGGGGCAAGATCGTGATGGATGACATACTTGCGAAGATCTTCCAATGTTTCTAGTTCGAGAATACTCCGGAAATGATGGAGGAGGTTCGTGGACCACAGGGCCCACAGATGTAGTTGTCCGTCTGTACTAAAGGAACTTTCGGCAGAGTGGTCTGGATGGGACAAATGATCCTGTCGAAGAAAACACTGTGAACTTACAGATGCCTTGCAGGACCAGCATGCTCGTTCAGGGTTGAAATACCACGGCAGGTGATTTAGTTCCTGATGACGGCGAAGGCACTTACCATTGATTGCACTATCACATAATGCACAGTACGATCGCTGGCGTTTCCTGGATTTTGGTGGTTCAGCGACAACTAAACCATCTCTCTTGTGCATGTTTTTGGCCGCACCTGTGCGAGCTGAGAACTTCCCTTTTTGTTTTGTTGGTTCGGCGACAACCGAACCTACACCTTCACCCGGGGTCCTCAACTTGATGGTTGCTTGTGTAGAATCTGACGAATCGGCGCCAACCGATTGTCTTTTCCTTCCTGGGACTGTGATTGATAGGTTGGTGGCAGCCATCCAGTCTTTGGTATTCTGAGATGAAGCTGGCGTTTCGTCTTCTGAGCCCAGAACCTCATCCACCACTACCCACTGTTCACCGAAGGCGGCGACAATCTCCCTTTCTTGATCTTCCTCTCCTACTTCCACCGATGAAGTGAACAGCGAGTTCTGGAGAGAGATTTTGAGCGAGCCATCCCCCGTTTCTCCAACGACTCTTTCTCCCAGTTCGAATCCCTCTGGAACCGATAGTCCCGACTCTTCGAAATCTAGCGACCTGTCCATAGCGTTGTTGTCTGCAAGCAGGCAGAAACAACTGGATACTGTGCACAGTAATTTTGAAATGGTGCTGAACAAAGTTAGTTGGTGCTGTTAGTTTTTCAACAAACTTGCCTTCCCCCATAATGCTATTAATAAACAAAATCGTTGAGATACCCCGGCCTCCTACAAACTCGTCCTGAGCGGGAAACAGGTTGCTCCTTGAATAGAGCTTCCAGACCATAATCATCCAGTTCCTCCACTGGTTCTGGATTTCCACCGATGACCTCGGCCTCTGCTTCTTCCTCCTTCACCTCTAACCAAGCATCCTCCATATCGAAGAGAAGGTCATCCACCTCATCCTCATAGGGAATGGTTTCATCCAAATCTGGATTCCTCGTTGTCAAGATGCCACCTGAGGCGTCAACCCCTGGTTCATCATGGCTACCTCCATCCTGGCTGTAAGCCAAAGTTTTTTTTCCGTTGAACAGCTCATGACGCCGCCTCCTCAGCCAGAATGGAATGGAGCGGTCCCTGCACAATTTCACCTTGTCATGATGGATGATATGGTTTCTCTTCCGTCCTGTGACCTCCAGTAATGCTGGCGAAATTATTTGGGAGACCAAAATTGGACCCTTCCATGGTGGGTGCAGCTTAGAACTCCTCCCAACCTTGGTAGAGTCATCGATGACATATACTAGGTCCCCCTTCTTGTACTGCCGTTGACAGAGCTTGAGATCATAGGTCTTTTTCTGGCGTCGCTGAGCTCCGGCAAGAGCCTGGCGTGCTTCCTCATGGACCTCCTTCAATATTCTACGAAGCCAGACAACAAAAGGTGCAGGTGCTTTGTCAGCAAGGTTGGCTCTAGTGACGCCGAGCATGATATCAATGGGTGTTCGCACTTCTTCACCCAACATGAGCATATTGGCAGTGAATCCAGTCGACCGGTTTACCGTAGCTCGAATTGCCATGGCAAGAACCTGGAGATGTTCGTCCCAATTTGTCTGTCCCTTACTGAGATAGCATCGGATCATCGGCACCAAAACCCGGTTATACCTCTCCACCTGACCATTGGATTTAGGTCGATATGGTGTCGTGCGGGTCTTTGTGACGTCCAGAAGGTGACAGCATGCCTGGAACAGACTGCCGTTGAAACAGCCACCCTGGTCAGTATGGATCTCCAAAGGTGGACCAAAACGGGAAACATACTGGTTTATGAAAGCTTTGGCCACCACTTCCGCAGATTGATCAGGTATCGCGACACACTCAAACCACTTGGAAAACTGGTCTACGATCATCAGTATGTATCGGTTACCTGCTTTGCTCTTGGGAAATGGGCCAAGCAAATCTAGGTGAACCCGCTCGTTCCGACCTCCAACTACATAAGAACCCAGAGCAGCTTTGGGCTTGGTGTTGGGTTTCTTGTTCCTGCTGCAGACTGCACAGCTTTGGACATATACTTTGCAGTCTGTACTTGATCCATACCAGAAGAAAGAGGAACGAAGGCGCGACAACGTCCGATCCTCACCTGGGTGACCACCAACTTTGCTGTCATGGACCATGCGTAAGACCTCGTCCTTGAGAGCTTCTGGAACAACAAGTTTCCACTTCTCTCTCGATCCAGTGCGCCATCTATAGAACAGAACACCATCCTTTATTTCGAGTTGCGGATAGCACAGCCACAAATGTCGACAAGCTGGACTCGACAAAGCCAACTCTCGGGAGGATGGTTGTACACCTGATCCTAGCCATCTCAACACAGGAGCTAAATCAGAGTCTTTGTCTTGGAACTCGCGCAATTCGGCTGGTGTATAACCTCCCAACCAGCAAGTGCCAGACAACGTGAGAAGGTTGAGCTCGTAATCGGAATCCTGAGTTCCTGAATCCAGATCCTCATGATCTTGATTGGGTCCTGCATCAGTTGATGCCACGGCAACAGCACGCACAACTGGAGATGGTTTTGAACCCTCTGTGACAGCAGAGTGTTCTGACGGTCGTTCACCCCCTATGAAACCTCTGACCACCAATGGTAGGACATAGTCTACCTCTTCGTCAAACTGCATCCAGCGATGATGTGCCCTTAAGCAGTAAGAACAGCCCCGACAAGGTAACTGATTGGGCATGCACCTTTGTTGAATGCAAGCTGAGGTGGGAGGCGGGATTCTGGATAGCCCATCCGCGTTCTGATGTTTCACTCCAGACCGATGTTCAATAATCATATCGAACTGACTAAGCTCTTCGAGCCAGCGAGCCAGTTGACCTTCCGGGTGTTTGAAACGCATCAGCCACACCAAGCTATTGTGATCTGTGCGTACAGTGAACTGTCGGCCCAAGAGGTAGTGACGAAACTGTCGGGTGAACATAACAACCGCCAGGAGTTCCTTGCGTGTGGTGCAATAGCGACGATGTTCGTGGGACAGGATGAGACTGCTGAAAGCAATGGCTCGTTCCACCCCATCCTGAAGCTGTGACAAAGCTGCTCCAATGGAATGGTCTGATGCATCCGTGTCCAGGATGAAAGGATCTGTTGGATTTGGGAATGCCAGTACGGGAGCGGAAATAAACAAGTCCTTCAAAGCATGGAAGGCTTTCTCACAATCCTCTGTCCACTGGAACTTCGCCTTGACACCCGTGATCTGGTATAAGGGAGCAGCCACCTCCGCAAAACCCCTCATGAAATTTCGGTGGTAATTGATGAAGCCAAGGAAAGATTCCAGTTCCGTTCTGTTAGTAGGAGCTGGCCAGTCCTTGACAGCCTGGGTCTTGCTTTCCGTGATATGCAGGCCTTCACTGTTGACATAATGTCCTAAGAAGTGAGCCTCCGTTTTACATAGCGCACACTTACGGGGCTTCAGTTTCAGACCATGCTTGCGAAATCTTTGGAACACTGTCTTCAAATTTGCGATATGTTCCTCGAAAGATTTCCCTAGGATGATGACATCGTCCAGGTACGCCAATACCGACTGCCATGTCAAACCCTTCAAAACCAGATCCATCGCTCTCGAAAATGTTGCAGGAGCATTACAAAGACCGAATGGCATACGAACATGTTGAAAAAGTCCATACTTTGTGATAAAGGCGCTCTTGTGCCGGTCCTCTGGAGAGACGACAATCTGCCAGTACCCGGCCGCCATATCAACCGTGCTGAAATACTTGTTACCACTTAGGCTGTCCAAGCATTCCTCCATTCGTGGCAATGGGAACACGTCTTTAATGGTCTTTGCGTTCAACTTCCTATAATCCAGACAGTATCTTACGGAGCCATCTTTTTTTCGTATCAGAACTGGAGCTGCACACCAATCAGAGACTGACTCCTCTATCACCCCTGCATCAAGCATTGAACGGAGATGATTTTCTTCCTCTTTCTCAAAACCCAGAGGAGTCCGACGCATTCGCAACTTGACAGGGATTTCGTCAGTGGTCTTGATTTGGTGTTGAATCTCCTTGAACTTGCCTAAATCCAGATCATGCTTAGCGAAGACATCTGCAAAATCCTGGAGCAGCAGAGCTAGATCTGTTGTCTGCTGAGTAGAAAGCTCTGAACAGGATTTCTCGTATAGCCCTTGCAGATAATCTGGAACAGACTTTGACACCGGAGATGATGCCCGAGGTTCCCCTGCGACAACAAGAGAATCTGTCTCTACTCCAACTGATCGAATCTGCACCCCATCCATGTCAATGGATTTGGCCGAACTATCACTTTGGTCTTCTCCCACTATGGCTTGCACTTCCTCAGCGCAACCCAGGAGATGTCTAGCTGGAAGAGTAATGAAGTGATCACTGTCGTTCACAATATTGATTGGAACAGAGTCATCCACGCCTGAAATCAGAACGAATGCGGGTAGCAGTGCTGCACACTCAGTGTTTGGACTAAACATGAGATCTTGTGGAGAAGGTGACTCCAACTCAGCTGCTATAATACACATGGAATTGGGTGGAATCGACACACGTTTGCTCGTAAAAACACGACTCACCCGGTACACGTTTCCTGCCATGTCCCTCTTCACTACTGCTGGGACGACAATCCCAGCAAGCTCCAAGGTATCTTGTTCCAAATCAATCTTTGCCCCTCGAGCCTTCAAAAAGTCCAACCCGAGTAGAAGATCATCAGATATATCAGCGACCACTACATCCCAGATATACGTGACTCCACAGATCACCAGACAGACATCTTCTACAATCCAGCCGGTCATAGTGCTTCCAGATTGGGCATTCCGGACTCTGACCTGCTCTGAAGAAGGATAGGGAAGCGACAACTCCCGGGCTACCCTCCTACTCAGAACTGTTACCTGTGCAGCACTATCCACAATGCCAAAAACAGGAATGTTTTCTACTGTCACGGTGATTCCAAAAGACAAGCCTGATGACCCCGATAGTGAAAATTCACGTACCCGTGGAATACAGCTATCACTGAAACCCTGATCATCCTCATTATCCTTACATAGGGTGTCAACCCCACACTCATTTTCATGAGTGGCGTCACCCTCATGTCTGTTGTTGGTGACCCCCACCTTCCCCCGCTCAAAGTGAAATATATCCATTTCCGATTTCAGGCAAGATTCTTGAGAAACTGTTAGGCATGATGCGTCCACATCTCCACAGTATGAATCTTGCCTGGATCGAGTGTTATCCGGCTTGTATTCCCCCCTGAATTCCCCTGTCGCCATGGACATCTTTTGGCCTTTCTCACAACCCATGACTGTCTCTTGGCCATCAGAAACAGTCCCTACTCTTTTGGCGAACGGCCTGGTGATGTCGCACGACTGGGTGATCGTTCTGGTGATGGAGGACGTGGGGGCGATCGCTGACGTTCTGGACATTCACCGGCAAAATGTCCAGGCCTCTGGCAACGAAAGCAACTCCCAGGCTGATTGGGGCTACCCGGGGGCGTACCAGACTTTCTAGGACATTCTCTGCTGAAATGCCCCTGTCCTCCGCATGAGAAACACCTACCTCTTCCAGGAGATGAGTTGGTGTTTGGAACTGTTGATGGGTTGGAAGGATGTACCTGATCCAACTTGCGACTCAAGGCGCGGACTTCGTCTCGCAACTTCTTGATGTTTTCCGTTGCATCATCAGTTCTGGGACTGTCCGTACGTAATGAGTGAGTCTCATTTTCCAGGTTGAATGAAACCACTCGTGACGCATATGAACGGCCCCAAAATGCCTGTTGGTTACCGACGGTGAGTTTGACTGCCTTCAGGGCTGCTGATAGTGTCCTTGGTCCTCTGTCAGCTGCGAAAACAACAGCCTGCTTTTCCCGACAGCCTCGCAAAAAAGTTTCTACTGCCATTGCTTGAAGCAATCGTTCCTCTCCATGGTGATAGCTGTCGTGGACCAATGTGGATACACGATCTGCCCAATCCTCAAGAGTTTCCTCCTCAGTTTGGCGCGCTGTCAGAAGCTGCCGTCTCTTCAAACTGGGTTGGTCGTTGTCACCAAATCGTCGGTCTAGACCTTTGACCAGACGATGGTAGTCCTTGCGCATATCCTGGGACTGGGAATAGACAAACTCTATCGCCTTGCCCCGCAAACATTCTAGCAATCGGCGTCGCTTTTGTGCCTCTGTCCAGTGGTATTGTTTGGCTACCTGCCGGAACTGAAGCTGGAACGATTTCCATGAACCAGTTCCCCCTGAAAAGGTCTCCATTTTGGGCGGTGGGGGGCCATTATACTTCTTGAAGTTTGATGGCCGCACTATTTCGTGTGCACTGTCTGAGCTGTTCGACTCAGAACCTGAAAGGGAGCCACTTGATGAAGTCGACAAACTTCTGTAGTGCCTGGTTCCCCTGTGATCACTGTACTCCTTGGAGTGGTGTGACCGCTGACTGAAGGAGCGACTCCTCCGCCCTGGTGACTGAATGTCTCGTCTTCGGGACCTACCACGACCAAACTCAATCTCGTCCAGTTTGATGTCATCGGAACGCCTCATGTGTACGGAGTCGGCAAACCCTGTCCCAAATTCCATGTTCCTTCTATGGGTCTGGTCGCGTTCCCATCGGTAGTCTGGTTCCTCGAGGGGACCTGTACCCCAGTCATGACTATGACCAGAGGTGTACTGCCCCCCGCCACAATGCTGTCCATCATGTGGTGGTACCCCTTCAACACGGCAATGGTTCAAGGTCCAAAGATCACTTACAGGTGAAGCATGACGCCCGTACCTTCCAGGAACATATTCTTGAAAGTGGCTTCGGTCATCATGGCGGTCAACTGACGGTGACGGATTTGGTCCTCCCATCGGTTTTTGGTATGCTGGCCTAAAACCTTCGTAGCTCCGTGGTGATCGGAATTCCACGTGACGACAATGGTTGACGTCATCTGCAGAACGTCCATCCCAGGCACCTTGGTCTTTGGAAGGAGCCTCATATCGTTCTGAAAATGACTTGGTGCCGGCTGCCTCTCCTTTCAACAAAGATCCACCAGGGACGTCAACCCCCAGAGGTTGCCCTTTCCCATATATCCCACTAGCAGGATATGTTGCACCCAAACGGTCAAGTAGGCCAGAGTCAACTCTACCTTCATCTGTAGAATGTGTTGCTGCGGTCTGCAGAGAGCGAACTTGTGCTTCTAGATTTTCCACCTGCTCCTGCATTGATGCACATTTGTCAAGCTCTTGCTTCAACTGTGAGCCGAGCTCTGCCTGAGCAAGGTGAAGTTCCTCTTTGTGCTCACTATGAAGCCTATTTATAGTTGACTGCAATGTCATCACAAATTCCCGTTGTAATTCCAGCGACACCTCCAACTCTGCCTTATCTGACACTAGAGAGTCAACTACACCCTCCAAACGGGCTATATCATCTTCCAATCGCGGGTGGTTCGAGTTGTCCATCTGATGGGCCAACCTGTTTTGAAGATGTGAATTCTCTTCTGTGAGTTCCTGATTAGCAGTTTGCAGAGCCAACATTTCCTGTTTCCGATTTACCTTACTTTTCTCTGCATCTTGCATCAGTCGCGCTTCTAGTTCTGATTTTTCGTGCTGATGGGCTGATATCAGATCAACTTCACGTTCCTTGAAGCTCGCCTTGCAGTCAGCCAACTCACGCGTGAATCTAGCCTTGGCCTCAACCTGATCTGCTGTTTCTTTCTGCTGCAATGACAACAAACGAGCATCAAAATCAGCTCGAGCAGCGGACAACTGCTCACCGAGTTTCCTGTCAAATCTGGCAGATGCGTCAACATCAGCCTCATGATCAGATCCAGCACAAGTATCAGCCAAAGTCGCTGTAAGCTGTGCACGAAAATCCTCCTGCGATTTTGCCAGTTGCCTGTCAAAATCAGCACGATGAACTGCTACAGCATCAGCAATCTGCTCTTCAACATTGGACTGACGTGCCAGTGACTCCTGATATTTGGCTGTGATTGCCTTGTTCTCTTCATCTAATAACTCCAAATCTTTGGAAGCTTGCTCACGGTAAATCCATAAATCTTGGAGAGGCATCATGATGCGACCCTCCTGCTCCCAGATCCGCCATGTTTTGGGCGGGATCTCCGTGACCCGTGCTAAGTCTTCAAATCCGAAGCAAGGCCTATGATGGGCAATGAAATCGAATAGTTTTTTCGATCTGCTTTGACCCACCTGTGGTAGTGATTGCAGTTGTTCCACCGAAGCATCTAGCAGATGAACAATCGGGAGAGACATGATGGTAAATGGCGCGCAAAAATGAAAATAAACACGCAAGTTGTTACGTTCACCACCAAAAAACGCGGTTATTCCGGTTCATGTGCAAAAACAAATTTACCTGGCCCACATCGTCAAATGCAGGTTATGTAGAACTGGTACCTCATGCGCATGCACCAAACTCTGTTGACCAGTAATCTAATCAACTAAGTCAATTGACAAACTGACCAAAAGTTAGCCCAAGAATTCTTAGTTGTTGTTGTTGTTGATACCGATCCACATCAAGAGTTGATTAGAAGTCTGAATTCATCATGCCAATGAGTGAGAACAGCGGCAACTGATCTTAGGACATGATATTGATAACAAACAAAGGATTATGCAACGAGTTCACCAAAACATGACAATGTTCCAGATGACAAATTAGATTTATTTTTTCTATTTACTTTATCAGTTTAGTTATCATTACTGTTGCATTATTTTGATTGGTACATTAACTATTACAGTCTGATGGCAGCGGCAACTACCACGTAATTTAAAGTACCAATTTGACAGCTGTCATGTCAGACATGATGATCAAGCGGCAACCAGGCCATCAAATTACTTCTGACACCAATTTGTAGCACTGGCTCTTCATAATACAGTTATTAGTTACCTTTAAGCTTTACAGTGAGAGCCATGATGCCACAATGAGTCCGGATCCAGGGTAGGAACTTGAGAACTATGGAGATCTCAAAGGAGAAAGGTCCTTACCTTAAGCTGTCAACAACCGAACTGCCCAAGTTTTCCCGCCGCCGGAAGTCCCCCCTGCGATCGCGTCCGAAGTCTCGCGCGTCCGAAATCTGGATTCGCAACACTCCTCCCCCTTTTAATGAGGCCTCCAAGATGTTGGTGAGGGAGATTCCGCCGGCAGCAGATCCTGGGCATCTAGATAGGATGTGGCCAGACTACTCCTCGGTAGGCTGGCCTTACTCAATCCTTACACTGGAGGTGTAAGGCAGTATCAAACAAAATTTGTGATATGGAAATCATCCATAATGATCCCTTACTGACGACAATCAGTAACTTGTTCCCACTGTACAATATATACACAGGGACCAGCGACAACCAGTACCCTGGACTCGTCAACTGCTGCTTAATGGAGTCGGAATAACCACTCCACATTACGTCGAGTGGAATCAATAATCAGCCGGGTTGGCAAGTTCTTGATGCGGCTGATTTCTTCAATTACTTGGTAAACATTCCAGGGATGGTTTTTGTGGTGAGTTGTCCCTGGAGGAGCGAGGAATGGTGCGATATCACCTCTTAAAAAGACACAACAATTGCCAAACATTAGAATCCACCAATCCACATCATGAGCCACCTATCCATTCAAGGTATAACAACCATCTTTAAAGACTTGAATATTCGCCTCGGACATGAGGAAGCCTGGATTCACTTATTTCCACTGGTGATCCAGGGGCCTCAACATTATGAACTGATCTCCACCCTGTAATACTCAATATCATTCCTTTCAGACATAATCCTGAAGATTGTTCGGGAAGGCCTAGACAGATGCAGACTACCCAACCTCCTAGACAGGGTAATCCACATCGAAAAACTGACTGAATCAACCTCAGCCCTACAATCAACAACATTTGCAAGCACCAGTAGCATAAATGAGAGTTTAGTTTCATATATAGCCTCAGTCTCTGAATGGTACACCAACTCACAACCACCACCAGACCAAATCTGAACCTACCCAACCATCCAACATGAATCTACACATGCCAGCCTTCCAGATTAACACCTCGGCCCCCATACCACACCAGGAAAATTTAACAGCAGATCAGGACCTCATAGAGATCATGGGATTGCCACTTCTCATCGACATGACTACCTGATCTGGACACAGACACTATCCTTAAAGAAACAACCATTAAGCCAGCTACACCTTCCCCAAAATAGGACGGTGTAAAGTGAAATGTTCAGCTGTTCATTAAGA
>JAUOBU010304354.1:0-11786 GCA_032360585.1 Nereis procera | reverse complement strand
TCTCCCGCAACCCTCCCCAGCACACCGCCGAGCAATAGTACGAATCCCTAGTAGGACAAATGCTAGACAAAATGGTGAAAGCTTTAGACCAATGTTCAGTATTATTCACTTTTTGTGGCCTTGTGTGTTTAATGAAAATTATGAAATATGACAGCTTATGTTTTGCAGCAACCCAATGCTTTCAGATCATAAAACGTGCAAAATCAAACAAATGAGCAATTTGCAATTCACCAGAGTGAACAACTGTGCAAAACTGAAGGCACCAGCCAGATTGAACTGGTGACTTCAACGTGCATACGATTCAAATGAAGGAGAGCAGACACAGCCAAGTGAACTTGTCAATTTATTTGTATCCAAATAATGTTCAAGTGAAGTCAACTGTTACCTAAAAACTGTTGTATGGAAGCAAACTTACAAGGTCAGCTCCAAATTATCAAGTTTCAGCTTAATATTCACAAAGCTATCATCTATTCACAATGTATGTGATTGGACTCTGAATTAATAAAACCGAACTTTAATTATATGTAAGTGAATTTATATTCCCTCGACAAATGACTACTCATTGCTGTCATCGATGCAAGGCAGATTATATGCTATGAGCCAATCAATCAAATCCTAAGATTGCAGTCTAACCCCATTGGCAATCATAATACCAGAGAACAATAAAAATGAATAAATGCAGATCTATCAATTTATAGGGAATGCATCAATCAATCATTCAAAAATTTATAAATGCATGACTTTTTTATATTGAGTATGCATCAACCTATTTAATTACAAGTGCATGACCTATCCACACATGGATTGCATCAATCAATTATTCCAGACAGGGAATTCGTTCAATGGCTGAGTTCAATTGAAAAAAAATAATATTTAGGTGATTAATATATAGTGTCATTCAGTTCATACGGTTGTATGATCAAGCAGATTGTGAAATAAAAATTTGTGATTATAAAATGGCTGATACCCACTAATGAATGAAATTTCTTATTAATTCAAGATGGCTTCCTAGATGAATAGATAAATACAAATAAATATGTTGTTTGCTGATCCAAGATGGCTTCCAAGATAGATATGCAGTGTAATTATACACTCTGCAGACATGATTCCATAATGGCTGCACAAAGTAGCATGTTGTAGTATGAGTTACACAGTTGCCTGACTTGCTTGAATTTTTTTTTTTTATTTATCACGCAGAGAAAGGCTTCAAATGAAATTGCAGAAGAAATATTCCTTCTCCAAATACCAATTCGAAAGCACACATGCTGGGAGATTCAGTCCGTGCAAGGCTCACCAGGTGGAATGACGGGATTGAAATGCACTTCTTGACCCCCAGACGGCAGGTCGCTTTCATGTGAGTGTATGCACTGTCCCAGCTACTTAAATGACTAATCATTGTCATACCAAATAAGCAACTTAAACCCAAGGCAACTCTTGGTCGCACACTCAGTCGTTGGCTATATAGTATCCCAAGATCTTTTCACTTACTCAAAACTCATTTGAGGGTTTTTGCTTCTGTCCAATATTCAGAGATGTGAGCAGAATATCAGAAACCAGATATGAACATTGATTTTTCCACCAAATTGGAATGCTTTGATTTGTCAGTAGATCAGTTCTGGGAGGCAGAGGCCTCAGTGGGTTGCCTGGATGTTTTGGTAGGAACCCCTTGACAGGCACATCAATACATAACAGGCTTTGTTTTGGAAGTCTGCTGGACAGCAATCTGTAGAGAAGGACTCCCGACTTATCAGGGTCGATTGTCAGAACATAGCCCGATGAAGTCCTATTTACCCACCACTAGTCAGAGTTTTCTTGAGAGAGAGAGAGAGCTACCACTAATAACCTGAGGAGCAACCTGACTGAAAACTGCTGGTGGCTCAAGGTGATCGTAGTGCAGGCATCACTTGCTCGACCAAAAGAACTGAAGAGGCCTGGTAAACAGACATCATTCCAAACCCTCCACCTCCTTGTGAACTGGGTGTACCTGGACTGATCAGCATCTAGATCTATTCCCAGAAAAGTGAACTGGTGGCTGGGAGTCTGATATGACCTCGCCGGGTTCATGATCTACCAAAAGCAGTTGGTGAGGTTGAAGACATATATCAGGTAGTAGTGGAACTTATGTCACCATGGTGCAAAGTTGTGCTACTTCCCTGAGGATTGTGTGTAGGACCTCTAGGTGTGACAGAGGTCGAACAAGGGGACAATTTGGAACTGGTAGGCCTCTGACTCTGGAATTTGAAGGGTACTGGGGCACTTGTTACTGGGCACTGGGCACTGGGCACTGGGCACTGGGCACTGGGCACAGGGCGCAGGACACAAGGCACCGGGCACCAGGCAGAGGGTACCATTTTCCAGGGATGGCTTGAAACTTTCCTGACTTCCAAGACTGCCAGAAGAATCCCGAGGGTCCTGTAATTATTCTCCCACTTCTGGCAAGACCATGAGAAGCAAATATGGAAAAATCCAGCAATATCGTCTCAAACTAAGCCTTCTGCTTCCTGGGTAGGTGCCTGAAGAGTTACCTGTGGTGACCAACACAGTTCTAAGTAATCACGTAGGATAAGAAGGTGGAAGCATGCGCTGTGGCTGAACCAGAGGTGCAGCCACGGAGCAGAGACCTTATGTGTTCAAAAGATAAACCATTGAATGCTCTATGCTCTATCTGGTCTCTCTGGGACCTTTCTGATGATCCAAGGCACATTTTCAAGATGATAACAAAACATGACTCTGTCAGGCATTATGTTCAGAAAAAAGTATAGACCTGAACGCAAGCCTCGTTCCCACTGTGCCATCTTGCCTACGTCCTGTGCTGACCTCGCACAGGCCAACCTGATTGCCTGGGTCGGCGCTGGTCGGCATGGTTTTTTTTTGGCTATGGGAGCAGATTCACGTACATGCTGCATATGTCATGGGTATGCGCCATCAAGACCTGGTGCGAACCTCTGTACATCCTTCTTACGACCTCATGCTGTTCTGTCCTGTCCTCATGCTGTTCTATCCTGTCCTCATGCCGTCCTGTCCTGA
This sequence comes from Nereis procera, assembly GCA_032360585.1. Lineage (NCBI taxonomy): Eukaryota > Metazoa > Annelida > Polychaeta > Phyllodocida > Nereididae > Nereis > Nereis procera. Next base: position 8,759 of record JAUOBU010304354.1, on the reverse strand, counting down.
CCTCATGCCATCCTGTCCCGACCTCATGCCGTCCTTTCCCAACCTCATGCAATCTGGTCCCATCCTAATGCTGTCCTGTCCCGACTCCCGTACGTCTCACGAAGAACTGTGCAGATCAGTGCCGTCCTGCCTACGTCCCTCCCCGTCCTTGTGGTGGTGGTGGTGGTGCTGGTGGTGGTGGTGGTAGTGGTACTAGTGGTAATGATAGTGGTGCTGGTGCTGGTGCTGGTGCTGGTGCTGGTGCTGGTACTGTTGGGTGTCATAGTTGTTGTCATTGTCATTGTCATTGTCATCATTGTAGTCTTTGTCATTGTTGTAGTCGTTTTCGTTTTCGTTGTCGTAGTCATTGTTGTTGTCGTTGTCGTTGTCGTTGTCATAGTCATAGTCGTTGTCATTGTCGTTTTTGTAGTCGTAGTCATAGTTGTTGTCATTGTCATTGTCATTGTCCTTGTCATAGTTGTTGTCGTTGTCATTGTCGTAGTCGTTGTCGTTGTCGTTGTTGTTGTCATTGGTGGGTGGTGGTGGATGGTGGTGGTGGTGGTGGTGGTGCTGGTGCTGGTGTCGTAGTCGTTGTGGTTGTCATTGTCATTGTCGTAGTCATTGTTGTTGTCATTGTCGTTGTCATAGTTGGTGGGTGGTGGGTGGTGGTGGGTGGTGGTAGTAGTGGTAAAAGTAGTGGTAGTAGTGGTAGTAGTAGTGGTAGTAGTGGTAGTAGGAGTAGTCATAGAAGACCTGTGTACGACTTCTCTACGTCAATGCCGAGCTGCCTACGACATGTGGGGACCTGTGTGGACCTGGTTCCTGATCCCCCTACGACAAGATTTCATTGCAGACTGATGCCGCCCATCCCAACTACTAAGAACAGGCATTAGAGTTCGGGATGACATGCAGACCTGTGCCGTCCTGCCGAGACTAACCCCGTCTTCTCCGTACCTCCCTACGACTTGCATGCCGACCCGTGCCAACCACCGAGATCTGTGCAGATCGGCGCCCAGATCGGCATAGTGGGAACAGGGCTTAACTTTGGCTTTGATACCAAGGGATCCTTGGGTTTACAGTTAAGCCATAGATCGCAGAGATCATTTGAGAAGCCTTGTTGTCCTTGTGACGTATCCAGGTCACTACAGCCTCCGGGATCATCAAGGGAACCTTGAAAAGTTCCAAGACCATTTTCCTCATCCCAGGTGAGAAGGCATCTCAGGATTGGCAAGAAGCTCTTAGCTTTGGGAACCAGGGAAAAATGTCTGGACAGGCCGTTGGCTTTGGTGGGATGGCTACAGATTTTGGTAGGGACCCTAGGCTAGGTATACAAATTCATACATGCTTGGCAAGTATGAGACTCACCACAGGAACCTCTGACCGAGTCTTAGAACCACATGAGGAGCTTGACCAGTCTTAGACAGGGATCCAAACCCTGAAGCTGGACAAGAAGTCTATTGGACAGAAAAATTAAACACGAGAAAATCTAGACTTGACTGATTCAACTGGTAAATAATGTCAAAGAAGACCTGACTAACCCACCACCCTTTCCACCTGAGGAACACCTGAAGAGGATCCTAACTGGTAATAAGTAAATAACATGTAAATCTCCTTGGTGAAACTTACCTCTGGAAGGGATTTTTCTCTACCTAAGCAGAGTATTGGGCATCAGGAGGAGTCTTGGACGTTTCCTGGGCCATACTCCATGTCCCTGGTAGTAGTATGAGGCCTCACAGTAGGAATTGAGCATTCCATGACCACTAGAAGAATGTTTTTCCTGTCTCGTGTACCATGCAAGAGGCATCAGGCACTAGGCATAAGGCTCCAAGCACTGGGCAAGGAGCTCCGAGCTATGGACATTATGGTAAACTATCTGCGAAGGCCAAAGGTACTGGTGGGGTTGCCTGGAGGTCTTGGCCCTGTCCTTTTGCTCTGACAGAAACTTGGAACCCTGAGGGGAACCAGACCCAGGTCCTGAGTCTAGGACAGAGGTATTGAGACTAAAGACTAACAGAAGGAACTAACCAATTTTTTCAAAGCATGCTAAATTCCCCTGAGGGGAACTGGTGGGGTTGCCTGGAGGTCTTGGCAGGGTCCTTCTGCTCTGACTGAGACTTTGAACCCTGAGAGGATCCAGGCCCAGTCTTAGACATTAGCACAAGTCCTGAGGCTAGGAAAGAAGTCTTAAGACTGAAAACTAACAGAAGAAACTCAAGACTTAACTGGGCTGACTGTCAGAACATTGTCTGATGAGGTCCTGACTTTCTTGATTTTGACATTGTTGAAACATTCTTCTTGATTTTACTTCCGCATGAGGTCAGAAGAGAAGTCATGTAAGATACATTGCTCTTGAATGACATCTGGGACTGAGGACAAGGCTTATAAGGACTGGCCTGGCCAAGGACTGTCAGAAGAGCTGTGCCGAGTCCCTCCAAGCAATGGGTACCAGGCAAGGAGGCCTCTCTCATCCACTGGGTACTGAGCAGGAAGCACTGTGCACCGGGCAGGTGTTACTGGGCCCAGGGCAAGAGGCACCTAGCCCCAGGCACCAGAGGAGACAGTTCTTGGAAGGCTGGAGGTCTTGGTTGGGTGTACTGACTTGATGGCAGAGGATACTTTATCAAAGCATGCTAATTTGTCTGTGCTTGGCAAGCATGAAGCATGCTTCAATACCCTACTATCTCTGCCTAAGGTTGGTTAGAAACCTCTGGGCACTGAGCAACAGACACTGGGCATTGGGCAGACATGGTCCACTCTTAGTTCAACCAATTTTAGGTCTTTGAGGGTACCAGTCACCAGGCACCAGGCAGAGGCACAGGGCACTGGGCACCAGGGAAAGCTGAGGAAGCTTTCTGGGAGGAGTCCTCTGATTCTGAAAATCTACTGGAAGCTCAGGACAATTGGAGTAGAATACACTTAATGAGTGATATTGTATTGGGTCTTTCCTGAAAATATCAGTTCCATTTACTCCTTGCACTTCTGGTACTGTTGGTCTTGACAGAAGATAAAATTTGGTCTTCCTCTATCCCGGGTTGTCACGCCTCCTGAGTTAACTTGAACATTTTTGTGTAAGGAGGCACCTATTATCCCCTGGCTACGATAAGTGAATGACTGCAGCCAATAAGACATGAGCCTCTATGATATGGAGAAATACTCCAAGAGCTCACAAAACTACAAGATTCTAATTTTTTTGGCTATCCGTCACAACGGACTATAAAATATAAAGAGAGAAATTGCAGAAAGTCCTACAATGCTTGAATAGCTTACCTCGAAATATTTTGAACTGTTCAAGTACAATGATCATTCAATGTAAATTTAAATGTTCATGGGTTGATAAGTTTGTAAATGTCTGTTCTTGATCGGAGCAGAGGAGAGATGACTGTAGTTGAGGGAAGCAAGTCACGGCTATCCCATCATCCATATAGATAGTTTTGCATCCCGTCACCTTACAGAACCACTGACTAAGAAACACTTTGCTTGCCTATAACATATCTGTGCCTGATGATCCAGTCGTCCTTCAACAAGTCCTAACATCATCTTTAGAGAAAATGGTTGCTAGCTCCAAATATTCCAAGTGCTAGAGATGCATGGTTGATTAATGATTCTCAAAAGCACAATCCTAGGGAGATCTTAGCAACATCCCGATGTGGACACTCTACTCTTGGCAGTAAGGGTCAAAGGCAAAGAAGTGAAGAGTTCTAAATACAGGGTAGTATTTATATATGCTGATGTTCATGCTCGATTTTATTTTTGAGGGGGAAGGGCGGTATCATGTCATGAGCATGGAGAACATTGATTGGACAATGGCCTATTATAGTTTCCAAATAAGGAGTGTGCACATAGGTAATGAGAGCGGGAATGATTTTTTTGCGTTCACATGACCTGGCGCCATCTCCACATGAAGAGTTTCTGCATAGGTGATGAAAGCAAGAACAACACAAGCATTAACATGATCAGACACAATCTCCAAATGAGGAGCGTGTGCATGAGTAATGAGCAGGGGAGTGATGCATAGTCATTTATGTGACCTGTCATTATCTCCAAATAACAAAACAATTTCAAATGTCCTGAGAAGAGACTTGACTCCCAGTCATTCACATGACAATGGAAGAGTCCATTTCGGCGTGCGTTATCTGCCAAAACTTGAGAGAGTTCATTCCTTTTGCTTCACTCAAATCTCACCATTTCACGCAATCTTTAAGAGTTGAATCAAATGAGGGAAGAGTCTAGTTCAAAGTTCAAGGCAGAGTTGGCAGTTTGGAGTTTAAGAGGCTTATACAAAGCATTAGTTACCTAGAACAAGTCCACAGTTAACTCTAGCAGAATGAATGACTAAATGATGGCTAAAAACAGCAACACTACGACATATGCTTAGAAACTAAGACCTAAACTTGAACTGGGACCTGAACCATGAACATTGAAGCATACCTTTATAGAAGTCATAGGTCATCCACTACCTCCGAAGGGAGGTAGGACCATTTCACAGTACTGCAATCGAAATCACATGGTGCAATCACGTACTTAAAAAACAATAAGTCATAACTTAGCAGTGACAACATGTTAATCAACAATAACTGCTAACTCACTAAACTGAAAAGCAACCTAACACCGGTGCACAGAGAATGTGCCTTTACAATGCACAGACCCTGTAGCACGTTTGCAACAATCACAGCATGAACAAAGGCTAGTCAAACTTAACTAAACTAGCTAAGCTGCAAGAAAAACCTAGCACTAATAGCACAGGGGCTACGCCTTGATAACGCACAATCTCTGTGATAGAAGTGCTCTCAGAAAAGCTTCCCAGCAAGGACAGTGCAACCACCTGCTATGCCAAACTATGAGGGCTAGCTCACACACACAAGTGCTACCTGACCTTGTCACATTGGGCGACGTGGCATGATAAGGGCTAGCACCAATGCAACCACTGAACAACTGCACCTGAATCCTTCCGGACCGAATGGCTGTGAAGCTACAAACCTATTCAGAGGCACAAAACTAAGAACAAATCCTTTAGAGTGCTGTCCCTGCAAATAAAAAGGTTGACGGCATGAAAATAAATCCTATGATGCAAAAAATTGTTGAGCCCAGGTATTCTTCAAACTGTCATGACAAGTTGGAAAAATGCGAGGAATTACTCTCTTGGTGCACTCTCATGGCACCAGATGTCAGCGAGTTGGATGGATGTTGCACTATACTGAGTGAAGATTTCTATCTTCACATTTGATTTTGGTAAAGTTTGTGGAGGTGGCTGATACCCGGGGAATGCATAATTTGAGGGAAAGATGGTACAGTATCTGATTTAAATGAGACATTATTCTTATCCAATCAGTCATCACCATATTGCACTCAGCACATGTAGTGTAATAAAACCTCATCACATTCTTTAGTGTTTGGGAGAATCCATTCGCTGAGAGCCAGTCATGTGTCCTTTAATTTCATGTTATAATGTCACTGGTACCGCAACAGATAGCAAGCCCTGATTTTGACATATGACATATACTGTACTATCATTTGTGTACATAGCCTGTGTGACTCTGTGTTTACAGGGTCTGAATGATATGTGCAAAAAATGAAAACATGATAGAGCATCCTGTAATTAGTGACCATGCACCACTGCCCCAACATATGCAAAAAGGGAATATGAAAGTGTCCTATACTCAGTGACCATGTACCACAACTGCAAAACATGCAAAAACCAGGAATATTACAGATCGTCTCATACTCAGTGACCATGTACCACTAATTCTGTGTACAGGGTGTCTCATACTCTGTGACCAACCACCACTTCTAAAAAATGTGAAAAAAACGTAATTATAACAGTGTCATATACTCAGTGACCATGCACCCCAAAAACAGATCTTCGATAAATCATCTAAAATACTAGCACCGTCAAACAGGCATCACAATGATGTGATTCGTACCCTACATGTGTGAATCAGTAAGTATCGGCAAACACACCTGCAATTACCTTGATATCAGCAGGATCATTCACTGACTAAGTTGTGAGCAGTCACTTGGCTACTGTGAAATGAATTTCTGAGACATACTAAGCCTCAAATCCCACTTCTTTCTCTCACTAGTTACGTTTCAGCTTTTCACCAATTCACCAAGGAGGTCTTTGATGGGGAAATCTGATTCATTTATTTGTATTCACCAGCAGAGAAGGAGATAGAGAGAAAGAGAGAGAGAGTGAAGATGTATTGCTACGTCTGATTACACATGTAATATCATCTCAGTAAAGAGTGAACAAATTTTTATCATGGAGTCATGGATACAGAGGAGTTATATACACATATGACTTCACCACATATGATAGATTTATTACAGGTGGCATAAAATTGTCATACTGTTGAAAGTTATTACTTGATTGAATATGGATGGCATAAAGTTACCGTCATATTGTCAAAATTTATCAATATAATAATCTGAGATGACTAATTGCCATATTGGTAGAAAGTACAACTTGATAAATTCGGCACGGCGTGAACTATTTGCCATCACTAGTGATCAAATGCCTCAGCAGATGTAGATATTTTGAGCGACTCTCATGCATAGCCAGTTAGTTTGAGACTTGCGCACCAACTTCACCATGTGTCTAGAGTCAAAACTGTATTATAGATCATCTGTATGACCTTTGCAGCGTGAAATGCCAATTGATGTCCACCTGCTGAATGTATATAACAGCTAACCCCCTGCTGCATATCTGCAGAACTACACCAAGGTCGATACACCAGTCTTTAGTCCTAAACCTATGGTGCTCAATGGTGGCGGATCAACCTCCCATGGTGTGATTTTGCACATATCCATTCAGCATATAGGAACATTCAGCATTCAGCATGAATTCAGCAAAAGGGTATGCAATCACCTGGCTCAAATCTTCGGTTGCCAGCATTGCCAAGTATGGTGTTGGCACCTTACGTCTTAAATGGTGAAATATACAAGTAATCCACCCACAACCAGGCAAACTATTGTCAGGCATGCTAATGAAACTGTGCGAGCATTTCATAGAGGAGTTGACAGATTTCGAGGGGGTAATATAATAAAATCGCTTCTGTGATGGCTACTAAAGAATAGAATGTGATATTTCACCTCGTCATATTGCTACTCATACGATCTCCGATTCCATAAAATTCTCATATGTCAGGGGATGAACCTGACTTATACCATACGGTAATTTTGAATGAATTTCAACTATCAGGTATCACGAAATGTACCTAAACATTGAGCTCTCTTATCTGGGTACATGTTTGAATGTTACTGGACATTGTAGGATAGCCTGGATCGCACCACAGATATACATTACATGCTTCAGTTCCTTGGGGATCAGGGCCACCTCTCTGATTGAAGAGGTGTGAATTGGTCTATCATGCAACCCTGCAGGTCATAAAATGTGACTAATGGGATGTCTGATAGAGCCCTATTGGTGCTAATACAGATTGATAATCTTGACTCAACTCATTGCTGAGTGACAGCAGTGGAATGAAAAATGATGATCCCATGATTGGACTCGATTGGCTTCAGTGGGTCAACTGCAGGTGGGATGACCACTGTACATGTGCTGTACATGTGCAGAAGGCAATTGCTCTCAATCGAATAAAGTAGGTCACCCAGAGACAATTTGGGCATGACACCCAAGACACCTTCGAAAAAGCAACGCTCATATGGGAATGACGGATACAGGAGTCCAGAGATTCTTTTCAATGTTCAGATAGGTGATTTGAATGGGGCGAATGCAAAATTGGAAGTAGTATCAGGTCCATATTTTCTCCTCAGTAAAATGCTGAGAGGCTGTGAGCGAGGAGGAGAAGGAGTTCTCTCGTGCCACCATACAAGAAGGGTAAGAGTTTGTCTCTCTTGCCAGCCTACAGAAGAGGGAGGAAATTGTCTTGCCACTCTATGGAAGGATTGAGAATTGGTCTCTCATGTCACTTTGCAGACTACAATAAAATACAACTTGCAGGCCATCCTGCAGGAGGGGTGAGAATTCATCATGCATGTCACCCTGCAGGAGGAGTGAGAAATCATCTCACATGCCATCCTGCAGGAGGGGTGGGAATTGATCTCCATGTCACCCTGTACTCACATACTAGATGAAGTATAATATACTTGCATGCAGGTATCTACAGAAATGAGATGGATGAATATAATTGTGAGATGTAGCCAAGCAGAATGCAACTGTCAAAGCTCCAGACCATTTGTGCTCACTGTTTGATAAGATGATGCTAACTAGGGATAGGACATCAACCACCATAGATCTTGAATACACACCATATGTGTCCCTGAATGTGTGATATGATATGTTGTTGAATCTGATCGCGTGCTGCCGGTCAGAACAGGATGGCATAGCCCAAAACGGGCATGAGTGTGTGCATTATTGCACAAATGGTGCAAGAGTATTTGGATTCATTGATGTGGAACTTCGCGGTGGATACCCAATAAATGTGATCTCGGAAGACCTTGTGGCACTGAACAATTTTTCAGAGTGTATATGTGGATTGGATGACTGTATTGGATCTCACACCTCTAATGAATCCTATTTTCGAGTGGGAGAGGGTGCGGCCCGGGGTTTCTTCAAATGGTAGCCACCAATGGGCATTGGGTCTCTTTCTCCAGGGCGGTGAAGACTTGGCCAATGTGTGGCTTCATCCTTTTTCTTTTTCCTAAAAGGTTTTTGGCCTGATTAACCAGAAACATACCTTAAAAATTCTCTCTCATCTGTCATTAGGCATTTCACACCAAAATTTTACTATCATCGACCTGTTTCTTCTCATCTATTCTAT
>JAUOBU010304353.1:0-23624 GCA_032360585.1 Nereis procera | reverse complement strand
GCCTTATTTTTATTAATGCTAAAGTATTGTTCCTTTAAGAAGTTAATTTTCTTTGTTCCTAGGAAGTTTGTTTACAACTATCTTTTTAAAACTCGTAGTTTGCTATTAAGTATATCAAGAATCTCCTCTATCCATTCCATATCATATCTATCACAAAGTCCTTTAACTTCGTCTCTTAGGGTTTGGAGGTCTTTTCTATACTTGTTTTCTTTTAGGGCGTGGGGCAGGGTTACATCTTCTTTTTTGTTATGTTTTAATATAGTAAATATCTCAAATAAAGCAGCGCAATTCTTTTCCATTCTACGAGATAACTCAATTATAATTTGTGTAATAAACATAGGATGATCTTCCGAAAAAGCCTTTAAGTTACTCTTTTTGACGACAGTTAAAACCGTCTCCTCTATAGTTTCTAAAGTTGCACTTCTCACCTCGCTAAGGAGAAGTGCCATCTCACCTATAACACTACCTTTTTCACTAATTACGCTTATTTGCTTATCATTTATACTAACCTTAAGCTTACCTCTCCTTAATATATAGAGTTCATCTCCGGGTTCCCCTTCTTCACATATGATGGAGCCGGGAGGAAATATCCTAGAGAACTTATCACCTTTGGAAGACTTTATTGTTATCCTGCTGGTCTCGCTTAAAGATAGGAAAGCCTGCCCTTTAGAATATTCCAAAGAGGACTTACGCCTATTAACTATTTCTTCAAGCCAAGGAAATCTCTTCTTCTCGTACTGTATAGCCAGAATGTTGATAACTTGTGCGTAAGTTTTACAATATTCCTGTGTTAGTTTTTCTTTCTCACCTAGTTCTTCTTTTTTGCTAGCAAGCACTTTATTTATATGTAACAACATTAGAGCAATAGTCTTTGCTATAGCGAAACCAGTATTATAATGATTGACAACTTCAAGTACCGTCTTTGGCTCTACCTTTACATACTCTGTTCCTTCTACAGCCTTTAAAGCGAACATCCTATAGTGAACATAATTATCTTCTCTAGCTAGCAATATCTCACTAGTACCCAAGACAAGATTTTTGCCTTCGAGCTTAAAGCTTTCCTCACCATTTAGCTCCACATATACATGCCCCTTCTTAAGGATATATGCATAATCTGCTCCAGATTCTTTTGTATAAATATAAAATTCTTGCATATTCTTTCTTTATCCCATCACCTACGATAGTAAAACCGTAAAATCGTGGAAAACAATATACATAATTACGGCAATCTAGTTACAAAGCCAGTAAAAATGTATACAAAATGCTTAGCACAACTAGCTCTTTCCGCATTTTACACACTCTGTAAATATAACAAATCACGAAAACAGTTTCTGCTGTACCCTCTAAACTCTTCTTAAGATAACACACTTGCAAACAAACTTCTTAAGGAAAAAGACAATTAACTCTTCAAAGAAGAGTACCTCTATTTAAGGAAAATAAGGCACAAAACATCACGGAAATTAGCAATAGCACAACTCAAGAAAGAAGCCCGCATCTAAGTCTATTTAAAGTGCTACGCCACATGATATACTTAAGAGGACAAATCTATGCACACTAGAGTGGTAAACCACAACATATACTTTATAAGATGACGAACCGCGGACACAAAAGAGTCTCCCTGTGCATAACTTATATAACAGCTATGAAAAACAAATATGCTTTTATTTTAAAAAAAGTCTACCACATTGCTATAAAGTACAAAACAAACATACCACCAAGCCATACAATTATATTAACTAAGATCGAAGCTTTGTGTAAGAATAGAAATCTCTTTTTTAAATCATCGCTCTTGTTCTTCCTTAAATCCTTCTTTACAGAATTGACCCTGGGAAGTAAGTAAAGCCCCCCCGTAAGACCTAGACCAAACATAACAACAAGTATAGGTAAACTCAAAGAGGCAAAACCTTTTAAATAGATAATACTTGTTATGGCAAGCACAGCACATATATAGCCCATAGCATAATATCCAGGAAACATAACCTCTACACAATCTCCTGCCTGTTTATTTTCTAACTTTTTAAAGAGCCTTGGAGCCTGTACAAAAGAAAACAAACTAATGCCCCCTATCCAGAAAGAGACTGCTACTATGTGTATATATTTAAAAACAATTTCCATAAATTAATTTCTCCTTATATTTTTTTATACAAAAGGCGTGACAAGCCACTTCTCATAAATATAGATTTAACTCTTGAGTTAGGATATTTGTTAGCTATCATATATGCTTCCACCTTTTCCTTTACAAAAAAGTATGCTTTCTTCAAGAAGTTAATCTTCTTCTTGTGTGTATAGTTTTTTTCAGCAAACAAAAGTTGCCCATCCTAATGAAGTTAAAATATAATACTATCAAATAATAAAAACAGATCATTAACTTATAAAAAACAGCAAGGAAACATATTTTTTTACAAAAAGAAGAAGGAAACTGGTAAGGAAAGTTATACATAAAAAGAGATTAACAGATGCTGTTACCTGTGTGTCTCACCAGCTCTAAATTAGACAAACTCTGGCGCAGCATTTTAAATAGAGATATATTTAAAGTGCTGCGACACAAATATTGTACAAAAATATTAAATCATCTTTATTCATAGATTATATCTTATTATATTGTACTCGTAAATACTGTGGCATACCCCCCTCAATTTGAGGGTATTGTACCTTTAATAAGTTTGCTATTTTCTTAAGAAGTTTTCTTTTATTTTTCTTTTGTATAAAGGAGCGTTTAAAATGGAACAGATACCCTTACCCCTAGTAAATGCGATACTAAATAGTATTAGCACAATCTTTATAATCACCTCTTTTATTCTTATAAAAAAAGGAAATGCTAATGGCCATAAAATAACGATGATAATAGCATTTATAACATCTACCTTATTTCTTGTATCATACATTACCTACCACTATACAAATACAATGATGACAACATATAATGGGGGAGGAATACTACGATATATTTACTTTTCCATTTTAATAAGCCATTCAGCCCTAGCATTAGCCGTACCACCTTTGGTAATTAGTGCTATGTATCTGGGATTTAAAGGAAGGTTTGAGAAGCATAGAAAAGTTGTAAAGTATGCATATCCTATATGGTTATATGTTTCTTTCACCGGTGTACTTGTATATGTAATACTACATCATTTTAATATGCCGAGCCACCTTAATTAAATACATATTGTGGCGAGCCACACTATTCGCTGTTTTCTTTGCGGTTTTCCACCCTTCGGAGGAGACTAATGAAGTTTCCACCAAGTATTTTGGCTATTTCTATCTTTGAATAACCTCTATTATATAAGCCTAGACTTAGGTTAGGGACTTTACTCATATCCTCAAGACCCAGAGGTGGACTTATAAAACCATCAAAGTCTGAACCAAGAGCAATATTATTTATAGAAGCCGTTTCTACGATATAATCTATATGATCAAGGACATCTTCTATGGTCGCTCTGGCAGTCTTTGTACTTTTATTAGCTCTATTAACAATAAAAGGACTATGAAATACAAGACCTATAATACCATTAGTTTTATGTAAAGACCTAATTATGTCATCACTTAAGTTTCTTTTATGTTCCTTAATGCTCTTTACAGCAGAATGAGACGCTATAAGAGGATAGTCATAACCGCTTATCTCCATAGTGTCATAAACAGTCTCATTAGAAGAATGAGATATGTCTATTAAAATCCCCTTCTCCATACAGCTGCGAACAAAATCCTTGCCAATAAGAGATAAGCCACCGTGCTTTCTAATATCTGTAGACGAATCCGCAAACTCATTTGTATTAGACCAAGTAAGACCTATATATCTCACACCCACATTATAAAGTATATCAAGCCTGTCAAGCCTGCCCTCAAGACTATGAAGACCCTCAAGACCTATAAGAGCCGCTATCTTACCTGCTCTATTAGCAGACTCTATACCAGCAACAGAATCAACAAACATAATGCTATCACTATTATGCCCTATCTCCTCCTTAAGCCTTCTTATCATAGATAACGCAAAAGAAAAAGGTCTACCAATATACTCCTTCCTCTTAAGATACATCTTATGCCTAGATGAAACCTTAGACGAAGATGAAGCTCCTTGCATATAAAAAGATGGTACCCATATTGCAAAAAAAACAGCCTTAATACCACCCTTACGCAACTTAATTATATCAGATTCTGTACTAAGACCCCCAATACCCAAACTTGAACCGTTTACAAATAAATGAAAAGCAAGATCATTATGAAGGTCTATTACAAAACTACTTCTATGTATATCATCTGAAACCCCAGACACAGGCTCAATCGAAGATAAAAAATTAATATTCTTAAGACTTATTACAAAACCACTATTACCTAGCATCTTAATATCGTATCTAAGAGGCCTACTAAGACTAATCGAAATAAGACCTTCCCTTACCACAAAACCCTTTAGTAGACCTATATTTAGTTGCTCCTCTACAGCCTCTACATTAAGCCCAGGTAACTTAATATAAATAACCTTCTCTATCCTATTCTGCCACACAATGGGAGCCTTAAGAATACCTTTAGACCTTATGATAAACTCGTAATCTCCAGCACTTTTCCTATGCTCTAATTCTCCCATAACAACCGCTTTACCCTTAAGCTCACCTTTATTATCACAAGATATAATGCAAATAACAATTATATTAATGATAAGACATCTTATTAAAAACATCTAAAGATACACTCGACATATAAAAACTTACTAATCACAGGGATATGAATATAGTGTAAACAAATCTATTTAAGGTGGTGTGCCACAGAATGATGTGTAAAACTGCAAAGAAACGGGCAATAATATTACTTAAGAAGACAAATATATGTATATTAAAAGCGACAAGCCACAGGAATAATAATGAATAAAAAGGTAATATATGTCCATTAAAATAGACATATCTAATCCCAGAAAAGCCTCCTTAAATCATTAGATTCAACATCCTTATGCTCATCCCTATACTTAGATACAATGCTATCTATATCCACTACCTTATCAGCACCTCCTGCCCCCTTATCAACATCAAGGCTCTTAATACCTATAAGAGATACTGAAACCATCACACCACTCTTATTAAAACGACGATTATGAGAAAAATGTACTGCATTAGGAGCTAAAAAAGCCCTGAGCAATCTGTCATTATCCGTAGCATTTATAAAATGCCTCACAGGATCATTACCACTAACAATCCACTCAGATACTTTATTAGAATACTTCACGCTCTTTGCCCTATCCAAAGCCGTCTCACCAAAAAAACCACCCTTACCCTTCTCCTCAACATACATATTCTTAGGCTTATTAATAAATATATAAGAAAGATGCTTACGAGATATTCTATTTATAAGCTTATTGCCCTTTAAAGCCGGAAGATTATAGGTTTTTCTTGCATTGTTAATTAAAAATAACATAACAGCCCTAGTGTCAGTAAGCACTATCTTGTTATCCACTAAAAGCTTCAAATATCTAGTATATCTATAACCGGGGAAGTCTTCCAAAAGCTCCTTTACATAAGACTTCTGCTCCGCAAAAGGAACCTTGTCTGCATAAAGACGGCCAACAAGCCTGTCTAACAAAACTACCTCATTCTTATCATTCAAATAATAACCTATCTTCTTGCGATTGCTTATATAATAGGTAATACTACTATCTGCCTTAGTCTTTACACCCCTATCAGATAAAAAAGTATAATACTTTATCTTATTCGCAGACTTCCTTGAAAAATAAAGACCAGACTTGTTCTTTAGCGTAATCTTATACAAAGTATCACTGCCACTATCAACCGTATATATCTTATAAACCACCACCCCTTCCTTGTCCACCTTCTTAAAACCATACTGAGAATTAGCATTCTCCCAATACTCATAACCATCAACCGAAAACCACTTCAACTTCACAAGCTCTTTAGTCTTCTTATCTATTACCAAATATTCACTATAGTAATACTTGTCCGTTAATGTATAAGATATCCCCTTCTCCTTAATAAAAAGCTTCTCCTTATCACCAAGCTTAATCCCCTTACCCTTATCCGAACTGTATATTACCACATCGTCTTCATAATGATTAAATGTAACCTCACCCTTCTTCAAAGTCTTTAGAGGCTTGACCTTCTCTACATCCTTTAACTTTACCAAGATTTCACGAAGACGCTCCTCAATCTCTTCCGTAAGCTCCTTCAGCTCATCCAACTTATCCGGACCATCAGACATAAAACTATTTAAGGATAATATATCATCCTTGTGCATAGCAATAGTCGCCGATAAAGAAACAACAAACAATAAATTAAACACAAACGATATAAATATTCTATTATACTTCATCCCTATTCCTATTAGTTACTATTCTATTCGTGGCGAACCACTTTGATAGATATATATATTTAACTTCTTAACCAATACTATTTCTAATTCCTACGCTGTTTTACGCCCTATTCCTCTTAGTTTGAAGAAGCCTTTCCTTTTAAGAAGCTAATTTCCTTTTTCCTTAAGAAGTTTGTTCTCACCTTAATTGTAATACTGCCCATTTTCTATGAAGTTTTACGGATCATTCTTCTTAATTTAGAGGTATTTATTCTTTAAAATAAGCTAATTCTTCCAAAAGGAGCTAATCTTTCTTTCCTAAAAAGTTTTCTCACATTGTACTCTTGCCCGGGAGAACTAACAAAATCCTTACTCCCAAATAAACTGATACAATCCCTTTCCAAATAATAACGATATAAGACCCAATACACAGCTTACAAAAACATTCAAAAACGCAAAAAAATATTCCCTACTCTCAAAAAGAAAAATACTTTCAAAACTGAAAGTAGAAAAAGTTGTAAACGCTCCCAAAATACCAACATTAATCCATAAACGATATATTATATGTTTGTCAAGTAAAAAGGAACTTAAAAAACCTAAGAAAAAACAACCAAGTATATTAACAAACATAGTTCCTATAGGTAGAATTGTGAACCCTTTGCCATAACCTGCGACAAACTGACTAAGTGAGTACCTTGCAATAGCACCAATAAAACCACCAAGACCTATCATAAAATAAATCCATACATTATGTACCATAAACAATCTCTATTAAAAACTACAAATTATAGCCCGATGCCACCACTATGTCTATACTTACAAGAAAACTTCTTAAGAATAAGAACAAATACAAAGGTATAAAAACTCTATAGAAAATAACAAATAATATCATTAAGAAGCTGGCTCACACTAGCTTTCCTTCTCTAAAAGAAATGTCTTCATAATAACAAGAGAACTCTCTGACCTAAGAACTCTAAGATTGGTATGTGATAAAAGCTCGTAGAAATCAATATTGATAGATGTTGCCAGAGCATCTGTAAAAAGATTTAAAGAACGACGGAAAAATCCTGCAGACTGCCCCCCATCCAAAAACTTATCAAACACAAGCATCATACCACCAGGCTTCAAAACCCGAACAGCCTCCATAAAACAACGCAAAGGATCCCTCGCAACTGCAACAATCAAAGGAAGCAAAACCGCACTAAACGAATCAGACGAAAAAGAAAGATTATGTGCATCCATCTTTATAAAACTTACATTCTCACTACTCACTTCTTTCGACATCGCCTTTGATAGCATCTTATCACTATAATCTATGCAAGTTATATCTATAGACTCATCCTCTATAAGCAATAAATCCTCTCCTGTACCAACTCCCACTATTAAAAGATTGTCTAAATTATTACTGCTACTCAAAAGCAAATCTATATAATTCCGCCGTGCCTTCCTTAAAAGAGGTATTGTTATGGGATCATAGAGATAAGAATAAAAATCCCACAGCCTATCTGAAAAAAAATGTCTCATAAAATAAACTTCTTATAAGCAAACTTCTTAAAAGAAAAATACCTTCACATTTAAGAAGAATAAGTCGCAAAAACTCACGGAAAATAAGCAGTATTACGATTTTAAGAAGCAGACATCTAAGTCTATTTAAAGTCGTGAACCACAGAATTGGGTAGTTTTCCAATAAGTTAGTTTACATTATAATCATTTTATTTGTCTTTTTCAAGTAAATACTATGGTGAACCTTTTTGTAAACAAACTTCTTAAGGGGAAAAAAAACTAACTTCCTTGAAAGAAGAAATATCCGCAAACTAAGAAAAATAAGGTCTACAACCTTATAAAAAACAATAAGTAGTGTCCTTAAGAAGTAAATATACATTTTATTAAGGTGGCGAGCCGCAGTTAATTGTCTTTTTACTTAGGAAGTTTGTTTACAACTTAAGAAGACAAATCTATGTACATTAAAAGTACTTCGCCAAAAGAAGAAAATATATACGAATTAAGAAGAATAAAGTATAAAACCACATATAAACTAGCGATAAGTATAACTAAAATATATGTTAATTAAATATTATGGGCTACATTATGGAACTTACAAGGATAAACGAACAACTAAAAGGAACACTATTTATAAAAGGAATACTATTACAAATACCAAAGGTAAAGTGCAATATAACCGGCATTTCATCCATAGATGATATTACAGATAATAGCATAGTCTATGCCAAAAAAGAGAAATACTTAAAAAAAGCGATTAATTCAAACGCAGCCGCAATATTAATACCTGATACACTCGAAGCACCAAACAAGAAAATCATAATACAATGTAAAGACCATAAAAAAGCATTTAACAAATTACTAGCTCTATTCAAGGAAGAAATATACATAGAAAGACAAATACATAAAAATGCAATAATCGGAAACAATACATCTCTTGGTAAAAATATCGCCATTATGGCTAATACCGTTATTGAAGACAATGTATATATAGGGGATAATACCATTATATATCCAAATTGCTACATTGGAAACGATACGAGAATAGGGGCAAACTCCATAATATACCCGGGGGTCGCCATACACTCAAAATGTACAATTGGTGATAGCGTTATTATAAAAAGCAATGCTGTTATAGGTGCTGATGGCTTTGGATACCACCTAGAGAAGAATGAGCACATTAAAATACCTCAGATCGGAACAGTCGAAATACAGAGCAATGTGGAAATAGGTTCAGGAGTATGTGTGGACAAAGCAACCGTCGGCAAAACACTCATAGGAAAAGGAACTAAGATAGACAACCTCGTCCAGATCGCACACAACTGCAAAATAGGGGAAAATTGCATAATAGCTGGACAAACAGGATTGGCTGGAAGCGTATCCCTCGAAAACAATGTAACTCTCGCAGGACAAGTCGGAATAGTCGACCACTGCCATATCGGAAACAGCAGTGTGGTTATGGCAAGAAGTATGGTAAACCACTCACTCCCACCTAAAAGCATTGTCTTTGGATACCCCGCAAGACCTATCAAGGAAGCCAAGAGGATATACAAAGCTATCTTAAAACTGTGCAAGCAAAATAGTAAATAAGTCGTAAACACACTTCTTAAGGGAAAGGAAAATTAACTTCCTAAAGAGGAAATGCCCTCAAACTAAGCAAAATAAGCTACAAAACCCTATAGAAAACAATAAATAGTGTCCTTAAGAAGTAAATATATATTTTATTAAGGTGGCGAGCCACAATATATATTTACTTCTTAAGGTGGTGAGCTACAATATATATTTTATTAAGGTGGCGAGCCACAATATATATTTTATTAAGGTGGCGAGCCACAATATATATTTTATTAAGGTGGTGAGCTACAATATATATTTTATTAAGGTGGCGAGCCACAATATATATTTTATTAAGTGGCGAGCCACAAATAGATGATGCTATAATGCAAGTTCAGAATAACTCGTAACCACCTTATCTATAAGAGCATTAGGACCATATTCCATAGCCTCTTGAGCAGTCATCCAGTAATCCCTATCTATATCCTTCTTTATCTCATTGTAAGTCTTACCCGTCGCAGAAACATAAATATCTATTATCCTATTCTTAGTATTTATCATCTCTTTTGCCTGTATCTCTATATCTGCGGCAGTACCCCTGTATACACCACTCAAAAGAGGTTGGTGTATTAGTACCATCGAATTAACAAAAGCATAACGATTACCCTTGTCTGCGCCCAGGGATATAATAGAACCCATACTCGCAGCAAAACCCATAACTACTGTCCTAACAACAGGCTTTATAAAGCTCATCATATCATATATTGCAAAACCCGAGAATATCTCTCCACCAGGAGAATTTATAAAAACTGTTATCGACTTCTCATCATCATCCTCAGATAGTAGTAAAAGCTGATTGGTAACTTTCTCCGCAAGCTTTGAATTAACCTCTCCAGATATGATAATCTTCCGAGACTTCAAGAGGCGATCCATCATAGAGACATTATCTCCCTTAGAACCCTTATCATCGTCATCATCACACTTTAAAGAATTACCGCGACCACCAGAAGAAACACTGCCAGAAAAACTATATAAATCTCTCATAATATCTCCAATGTATAAATTAGCTTCTATTATCAACCATCTATTATATAATAGAAAATACCCCTTTAGGCAAAATATTTATTTAGCACGCCGTATGCACAAGAAAACAACTAGAAATCAAAACCAAAATATAAAGCCAAATCCTCAGAATCGTACGGTCTATGACGACGATAAGTAGTAAGACCTACATTTATATCTTCAGTATAAAGCTCTAGTATCTGAAAAATAGCTGCAAAAGCAGCTAACCCTATTGTAGCATAAAGCATTCCGTTGCGAATGTCCCTTGCCTGATAAAACTTATCACGGTATTCAAAATATAACTGCTCATTATTCACATTAGATATGATTCTATCTCCATACATATCCTCATACAAAAACCCATAAATAGTGCCTGCAAAAAATACAAAGCTAGAATACAAAAATACATTCTTAGCTATATTATATGCCCTAGATAAAGTCTCAATCTCCACATTCTCATTACTACCCTCTTCCAAAGGAAAAAATAACTGTAAGTTATCCCCGCTCTTAAGATCAATAATCTGATTAGAATACTTATAACCTTCCTTATCAACCCTTATCTTATACAAACCCTTGTCTACATCGTCTATAATTAAAGGACTAATTCCCTTGTAATCAAGATCAAGATATACATCCCCACCACTAGGCTCTGATGATACCAATATCTTACCTATACCCTTATTTTCAGAAAGAGTAAAGTTCATTTTCTCCTCCTTATCTCTATGTATGTATACATCACCAGATAATTTACCGTAACCCTCTTTCAAAACCTCTATATGATGAAAACCAAAAGGTAAATCTTTCTTCATAGGAGTCTTCGCAAACTTAAGATTATCTACAAACACTAAAGCGTCTGAAGGCTCCGTCTCAACAAGCAAAGTACCCCTAGGGAACGAACTAAGATAAGATATTATAAAATCTGAAACAAACTCAATTTTCTTATTAAGATTAAGCTCTATATCCTTCATAGTAAAAGAAAAATCCTTCCTTAAAATAAAACTCTCCTTACGCTTATCAAATAAACCTATCTTAATAAGAATACTAGAACCCCTCCTCTTCTTTATCGTACCCAGTAACAATAAGTCCATATCCTGAGAAGCAATCTGCTCATAAACCTCTCTCGCAGAAAAAGTATCCTTTAAATCTAAACTAATACGCCCCGAAGACACCTCCAAATTCTTGGCACGAGAACTAACAGCAATAGATAAACCAAGATAAGAAGGGAAATTAGGAAG
This sequence comes from Nereis procera, assembly GCA_032360585.1. NCBI lineage: Eukaryota > Metazoa > Annelida > Polychaeta > Phyllodocida > Nereididae > Nereis > Nereis procera. The sequence continues at coordinate 11,985 of JAUOBU010304353.1, read as the reverse complement.
ATGCTCATTATAGTATGTAAGATAATTATCTAAAGCTCTAGTTCTGCTCTTCTTCTCCAAAATACTATCATAGAACTTTTCCATTTCAGTAGGCGAACTAGCGGAAGGCAACACCTTTATATCAGGCGGTGATGAACTAATATCTTCAAGCCTCTTTAACATATATGCAGACCTTATCTTGTTTATCCTTCTCCCCCTCTCCACGAGAGTATCTTCATTGCCATAAAGCTCATAGTCTAAAGGGAAATTAACCTTCCTAACATTAGAAAGTGAAGAAATAATACGATCAGGTATAGCTCGACTGTAAATATCTATCTTTGGATCCGGACTCTCGTTCACAAACTCAGAAACACTTATTTTAACGCTATTTCTAATAAGAGGGTGTACTATATTATCATCCGGCTCCACAAGCTTATCTGCACAAGAGAGAAAAAACAAAGGAATGAATATGAAAAATATAAGATACCAGTTAAACTTGGCCATATAATAAAAACTCACAAAAAAATAATAGATAAATATCTATCGGTAATTACTACTAAGCCGCATTATATCTCTCGCCATTTTGTGGCGAACCACTTTAAATAGAGATATATTGTGGCGAACCACTTTTAATGGACACAGATTTAACTTCTTAAGTTATACCACTGCTAATTTCTGGGCGGTTTTCTGCCTTGTTCCTCTTAATTAAAAAGCGTATTGCCTTTAAGAAGTTAATTTTCGCTATCCTTAAGAAGTTTGTTTACACTATCAAAATCACTCGAAAACTAAATCCGTCGGTATACCATTAGCCTCCATCTCATCCATTAAAACCGCAGCATCATCAAAACTACTAACCTTCTTAAGCAATAACGAATAAGTTACCGCATTTGGCAAAATACCAACAGCTTCCATATCATCTATTATCTCCTTAGCGGCATCGTAATCATAAGCAAGACGGATAAGCTTTATATACATATTAAAACTTGGACTGAGGGCTGACTCCTTCATCCTCTTCATAAGACTATTAGCCACACTAGGGTTGTCCGCCTTCTCCATAAGTATTTCATATGTACTTATATTTGCCTCCAAACTATTTGAAAGAACCTCCTCAAACAGTTTATAAGCATCCTTAAATCCCATCGTATGCTTAAGCAGAATGTTATAAGTAGTAATGTCAGGATCAATAGAATGACTAAGCAAATCCTTCATTAAACCCATAGAAGAAAAATACGAAGGCGCCTTATCCATAAGTATATTATATGTCTTAAGAGACGGGCTTATCTTAGACTTTAACATCTCATTATACATCTTTAATGCCGTAGAATAGGTATCTAAACTAGCTATAAGCTTATTACACTGCTGAAGCTTCTCATCTCCATTCAAATCATCAGTAGATACGATATAAGACGCTATCTCCTTGGCTAAAGACTGTGCCTCAGAAACCCTATCAAGCTTATTTAAAGTGTATACAAACCAATGCGGATTACTTATCTCTTGCCAATTAGAATAATCTATATCTTCCATTATGATGAGATCGGGAGTCTCCTCCATCTTTATACCGGGGAACTCCTTCATCCGTTTATCTATATCAAAAGTATCCATCTTTATAATATCGGTAAAATTACGAAGCACTGAATAATCTATTAATACCTCATTGGGATAACAACAATTTGAAGAACGAATACTACGCCTTGCACTATCTCCAACCCAATGCCTAGTACCATCGGGTAAATGAATAGACATATCAAGCCCTGAACTAATGCCAAGCCTAAGACTAGATACCGTTTCCACATCCAAACCCGTGTACTTGCTCATCTCCTTCCTAAAACAAAATCCCATAATATAAGCAAAACAACATAAAGCCGGTACCTTCCACTCCTTATCCGTCATAACAAACCAACCATCTCCTGTAAACTGAGTAATTTCTTTGTTTAAGTCTAGATGCTCCATATGTGGAATAAGCTGTTTGACAAGATAACTGTTAAACAAGTTTTGTTCCTGCGTTGTACGAGAAAGAGCAAGAGCCGTAGATTTAATCATATCTATACAAAGCGTATATACTACCCCAACCCAACCATCCTGAGAGCTACCAATAAGTTCCTGTCTTGTCATCTATATCCACTCTTAAAGAAAATTAATATTAGCAAAAATAATAAAAAACATTACCATACAAAAACTATTCTAAAAATAATATCCACAGGTTATGTAAACAAACTACTCAATAAAAAAAATTAACCCCCTCAAGGAAAAATACCTTCCAATCAAGAAGAATAATATCTAAAACCTCATAGAAAATAACAAATAGTATACTTAAGAAGTGAATATATATTTTATTATCGTGGCGAGCTACAAAAAAAGAGGGGAATGTTTACCTTCTACCGAAAGTAAAAAAAAGACAAAGAAAATATTATGTAAACAAACTTATTAAGAGAAAAGAAAAAAGTAATGGAAAAGCAGAGACAAAGTCAGAAAAAACAGAGAGAAAAAACGCACAAAAATCAGAAAAAAATGAGAAAAACAGCCTTTTTAAAACCGAAATATCCCATTTTTTTTCTATCTGATTCGCTGGAATCTATCCGCCACAGGGTGATTCCAGAGTACCTAATATACTACATCTTGAAATGAAAGGGTACTATAACTATCTAGCCGACGATATGGCAGTGTCATCGAATATACTACATCTTGAAATGAAAGGGTACTATAACTCAAGTGCAACTACTATGGAGATTGAACTTAATATACTACATCTTGAAATGAAAGGGTACTATAACATGCCAGTAGAGGTTCCTGAGGCAATGAAAAATATACTACATCTTGAAATGAAAGGGTACTATAACTTAACCCCACAAGACAAACTAAATAAGATGAATATACTACATCTTGAAATGAAAGGGTACTATAACCCCCCTGTGATGATGAATTTAGGGGCTGGAAATATACTACATCTTGAAATGAAAGGGTACTATAACACGATACCGACCCTACTGGGCGAGAGACATAATATACTACATCTTGAAATGAAAGGGTACTATAACTGGGCTTCCTTTCTTATGGGACAAAGACGAAATATACTACATCTTGAAATGAAAGGGTACTATAACGGGATTATAAACGATAACAAGGAGAAAAAGAATATACTACATCTTGAAATGAAAGGGTACTATAACGGTATCTTCGATAACGATGAGTTACAAGCCAATATACTACATCTTGAAATGAAAGGGTACTATAACAATCTCATATGATATTCCATCATCACTTATAATATACTACATCTTGAAATGAAAGGGTACTATAACGTAAAATATGTACATATGTATGTTTTTTATAATATACTACATCTTGAAATGAAAGGGTACTATAACTTATTTACGATGCGTTTGAAATCGGATTAAAATATACTACATCTTGAAATGAAAGGGTACTATAACTATAAGATGTTACTTTAATCACTTTTTCTAATATACTACATCTTGAAATGAAAGGGTACTATAACTTGATTTGCTTTATTATGTATTGTTTATTAAATATACTACATCTTGAAATGAAAGGGGTGGCTATGCCACTTTTAATATACAAGAAATATATTAAAAAACTTATACCCAAGTGCGATAGCAATATCAAAAGTGCGATAGCGATATCAAGAGTGCGCTAGCACCTTGAAATGAAAGGGGGATAACGCAACTAACCCGGTACTACCTTCAAAAACTCAGATAATACTGCATCCCTATCAGACACAAAACGACCCGAAAAATCCTTAAGCCTAGCGTTATAAACCTTGTCAATGTCTATTGCGGAAAATACATCTATAAAATCCGATATCTCCTTAGTAAGGAAAAGTCTATCAGAATCGCTAATCGTATCCTCTATCTTAACTCCAAGACCAAGCTGACTCTTCGATACACTGCCCCTTATAAAACAAGCTCCCGCACTCATACCACTACACACATAATAATTAATAGGCATCGATAAATCAAAAAGATTAAGCAAAATACCTATGCCACCTTGGGCATATTCCATAAAATAATCACCCATACCCTTCTTCTTATCAAGACCAAATATACCAACAGGAACTTCCCTCGTATCTAAAACAGACTTGAACCTCTCCAGATACTTATCCCAACCTAATGTCCCTATCTTAGCCTTCCTCTTCTGATAGCGACGAAGAAGTTCATTCTCTATATCTTCATCTTTCCAATCCAAATAACGCTCAGGTGATATTTTCTTCCAAACATCCGGAATACCCGCCTTGAATAATAATAAATTCCTAACCCCTCCACCCTTAGCAACACGGAAACGACCGGAAACTGCATAAGATGCAAATAAATCATTTACCTCCCCAGATATATTTACCTCTGAAGGATTTGAGGTGTTTCCAACTCCCACTTGTGCATTACCTTGTATCCTTGTATTTCCAAACTTTGCAGGATAAGTAGTTATTTTAATACCATTCGCAAAAGCAAAAGAATTATTGCCAGAAAGACCGTGAACCTCTATCTCCTTACACGAAACACCCGTCCCTATAAAACGCTGACCAACTACATTCTTAAGAATGAACTTCTCAACACCATATTCCACGCTTGCCTTCTTCATAATAATATTAAGATTATAACTGTCTACAATATCAACTCCTAGGTCTATCTCCAAAGACTTCTCATCCTTATTAATCTTAAATAGAAAACCATTTATAAAATCCTTATTCTCTTCATAAAGCTCCCCTCGACTCTTCGAAACAGGATAACTTCTAATAGGTGCCGCAGGATTAATCTTAATCTGCTTACGAGTCTCAGCCTTACCAAAAGTATCATAAAGTAATGGATCATTACCGTGATAACGAAAACGCCGCGAACCTACTACATCACCAATACTACTCATACCAAGACCAGCCGCAAGACCTTCCATATCACGTACCCAACTCGCATTCATATTATATATCTGTTCCGCTCCTTCAGCAGGGTCTATCCTATCTCCATATTTCCTTGAGGTTATACCCCAAGCACATTGACCTGTATGACACCTCTTACAAAGAGTGCAACCAAGTGGATGCAATTGACGCATACCAATCCCCGCAAAATCCGCCCCCGCAAGCAAAACAAGAAATGCAGAAAAACTATCTACAATTCCACCCTCTGCTATAAGAGAAACAGAACCCCTAAGACCTTCATTCCGTAAGGCTAAATCCGCTATATGAGCAAGATATACCGTATTAAGACCCCTATTCTGTAAGTCCACCTTATCCGCAGCACCCGTAGAACCATCACCACCCTTTATCGTAATATAATCAAAACCTGCCCTGGCTAAAGCTACCACTATCTCCGGATAATTCCAAGCAGTACCATACGCATCCGCTCCTATAAGCTTGCCATCCCCAAGCACAGACCTCAATGTCTCAACACGCATCGGCAACTCCTCTATGGAATATTGCAAATGCTGAGGATTAGGTGCCGTTAAAGTCTTAAGCGCCTCTACGCAACGAAGCAAAGCTATCTCATAATCATTCTTAGCCTCCTGAAGACGACCTCCCTTACCCTTCTTAGCATCCTGACCGTACTTCATACTAAAACCAGCAAACTTATCAAGTTCAATCCAAGGACCATAACCTCCAGAACCAAACTGTACTATGCAGTGCTTAAACGCAGACTCAAACTCCGGATGAATAAAACCCTCCCCAGTAAAGAATGGCCTGCCAAGCTTTATAGAACCCATCATTCTCGATAAAAATGCCTCGTGACTATTAGAACCATAACTCTGATTCACATCTAATATCGGACTATTAACCTTAAGACGAACATTCCGTTTACCCAAATAACAGTCCCGCAAATTGCCCGCATACTCATGCTTATTATCCCGCTGAGGGCTAAGTATCTCAGCCGAATCTATTAACCATTCACTCCTTATCTTAGATGGAAGTTGACCGTGGTGTGCCGAACTCACCATAGGAACTCCCCTACTCCTCTTTAAAGCATCATTAATAACATTATGATCGGTAAGACTGCAGCCTATAGAATCATAGTCCCTCTCCTCGTAAACCTGTATCGCACCCCTTGGACACTCCTTTACACACCTTTTGCAATTGCAACACTCATCCTGGTTTATGTGCAATATCTTGTCAACTAAAACACACTCCTCATCACCTTCAAGCTCAACAGGATTGCCATCCGCATCTACAGGTAACTCCTCCATCCAAAATACTCCAAATGGTATACCCGGACTCTCAAGATTGTGCGTACACTCAATCACACAAGTCCCACAATGTATACAACCTCTGCCAGGCTCCTCCTCTTCGGAAGTAACCTTAACACGCCACCTCGCACCTATATTATGCATACCAAGATTACCAGGCTCATCGTGAGCTATGGATGTCTTTCTAACTAATTTATTTGAATTGTCTGTAAAAAAGTCTGGCCTTGTAATTAATTCCTCAGGCAGTTTTTTTCCACTCATAATCTAACTTCCTCGTAACACCATTACTAATATCAAAAGCAACAAGCTTACCTGCATCAGGATTATATATTTCCACATCCTCCCCCAAAGCACAAGCCGCCATAACAACAGCCCTCTCCTCACTCGCAAGAAGCGTAATATTCTCATTCTCCCCTATAGTGAATGCTCGCATATGATCCCTATCCGTAAGAGCAACTATTAAATCCCCTATCAAAACTATCGCTGTAGATGGACCACTCATATTAAAACGATACAACGAAGGATCAGAGATAAGCTCTAAATACCTACGCTTATCATCCTCACTCAAAAGCTCAAGCTCACCAGGAAACTTACGGGAAATTATCCACTCTATATCCCTTAAACTATAACCCTCACCCACAAGATAATTAAGCTCCATAAATAAAGCCTCCGAATCAGTCCCAACCGTAAGAAAAATCCCAAGCTGCTCAAGACCTATCGCATTCGACTTGTCAGACGATAAATGACCATTATGGGTCCCAGACACATTCGCAAACGAAATAGGCTGAGGACCCCACCAAATACCCCTGCCAGCACTCGTAGGCCATCTCATATGTGTTTGTACCACATTCAACTTCCTATCACCATACTGCTCTATATCAAATATCTTTATAGTATCCTCAAGAGTAAACGCAGTAAGAAAAGTACCGCAATCCTGACCACTCGAATATATTCGTGCCTCATCAGAATATGCCATATTAAACTCCGTTACCTTCTTTATCACAAAATGCATAGGACAATCAACCTTATCCATATACAACATATTCTCTAAAGAAGGTGTCGTAATATTATAACGATACATTATAGGCATATCATACTGATGATACCACTTCTCCTTAACAAGCCTAGTCCTATCTTCAAGACGAAGACCCCACCTAGACAAAACCTTCTCAAGCTCCTCGATATTCTCACGCCGTCTGTACATTATATGAAAATTGAAAACATTATCCGCCTCTCTGGGATACACACCCTTTAAGGTTATTCCTGCACCAGCACGACCTCTGTATTGTAAACAACTTGCAGCCTTAAGCACACTGCCAAGATGAAACTTACCCGCAACCGTCAATAAACCACAAGCTCCAGGAGGTACACCCTCCGCTCCACCGCTAAATGTCCTAACATCCATACATAAACCCCTTGATATTTTATACCGTGTGACTTCCCACCTTGATTATTTCACTTAAAGACTCTATCCTGTTAAAAAACTTCCTAAGAAAGAAATAAAACAAACTCTTTAGAAGAGAAGTAGCCTCAAACTAAGAGGAATAAGGTCTAAAACCTTATAGAAAAACAATAAATAGTACCCTTGAAAAGTAAATATATATTTTATTAATGTCGTGAGCCACAATTAACTGCCTTCTTCCCCCGTAAGCTTTTTAACAACATCATCAAAACTAATATACTGGGAATCTATCTCGTCCTTCCAATCAGCATTACAGGGAACAAGTGCCATCGCATTCCTCGGACAACCAGAAACACTCTCCCTCGTAGATAGATTAACATTCTCCTTAATAAACTTATAGAAATGACTGCTCTTACCCTCATTCCACGGAACCGATAATTTCAATATCGCCTCATTAGAATAATCGCGACACCAATCACATTGTATGCAAATACCACAGTTCCAACAACGACCCGCCTTCTCTATTGCAAGCTCATCGCTAACGGCTAGATTAACTTCCTTAAAGTTTAAACTCCTCTCCTCAAATGATAAGGAATCACGACGAATACGAGACTCCTTGGCAAAATACCTCTTCTTTATCGTATCATAAAAAGCTATATTCTCAAGATAGGCGGGTACCTCAACATCCTCTCCAAGATAACTCCTCACCGCTAAAACAGTATCCTGTGCAAGACCCACCGAACGCACAACCATACCCGTATTATAACCCTGACCCTGCAGTGCATCCCCCGTTATGAAAATCTTCTGCTGCAAATCAGCACTAAGCCTATCCAAAAGTAAACGAAAACCCTCTATCTTGTAATCCCCATCTATAAAATCTAACTCCGGCGTCTCCCCTATCGCCGCAAGTATATTATCAACCTCAACCGTATATTCACTACCCTCAACGGGTATCGGCCTAGCCCTACCAGAAGAATCTACTTCCCCCAACTTCATCTTCTGTAATGTCATCTCAAGCCTGCCACTCCCAAGCTTCTTTATCTCCGTCGGCGCAACAAGAAAACTAAAACCAACTCCTTCCTTACTCGCCTCATCAACCTCTCCGGGATGAGCCGTCATCTCGGACATACTACGCCTGTAATATATATGTGGCGACGCCCCAAGCCTAACCGTACTCCTGGCTACATCAAAAGCCGTATAACCACCACCTATTACCGCTATCTCCTTGCCTAAACCAAACTTCTTAAGAAGTATATCGTAATCGCCCTTCACAAAATCTTCATCAAAATGAAGCTCCTTAAGAAAATCAAGACCTACCGATACCCCATCTAAATTATCACCAGGAACACCTATACTGCGAGGCTTATGAGCACCCGTCGAAACTATTACTGCATCATAATCTTTTATCAAATCGTTAAATAACTTCGAATCTATAGTGCAATTCGTAGTAAGCTTAAGACCAAAACTCTGTACATATTCAAGCTCGTATTCCCGTATATCTTGCGGATACCTAAATGTAGGAATACCCTCTACTAATATACCTCCACCGTACTTATGCCGCTCAAATACCTCAACATCATACCCCAGCTGAGAAAGAAAATAGCCGCAAGATAATCCACCAGGACCAGAACCCACCACCGCTACAGACTTATTCTTACGCTCCAGTGGAGGACTACCCATAATCCTATTCTTAAAACCATAGTCAGACGCAAAGCGCTCAAGCTCCCGAATGTCCACAGCCTCATCAAACTTGGCACGATTACAAGCCGTCTCGCAAGGATGATCGCAAAACCTACCACAACCACCAGAAAACGGATTGGTTAGCTTCAATATCTCAAACGCCTTCGCAAAATCTCCCTGACTTATACTATACAAAAACCTCGCTATGTCAGTCCGAGCCGGACAACCACCATTGCCTAAATGATCCTCAGAATAACAAGGACTCTTCTTATTCAAATATATTGGGTAAATCTTTTTCATACTATATCCAAAAAAAATATTATAACTGCGGCGAACCGCTTTAATTTGTTTACATATAACTACCAAGAATAAAAATATTAAATATATAAACTAAATAAAACCTAAATCTTATTATGAAGCAGTATAGCTAAGAAGTTAAACCGATGTCCATTGAAAACAGGGAGCCACGCAATAATAAACAAAATATCTTGTGGCGAACCACTTTGAATAGACTTAAATGCGGGGCTTCTTAAGAAATATTATTGCTAATTTCTGCGAGGTTTCGTGTCCCATTCTTCTTAAGTTTGAGGATACTTTTCCTTTAAGGAGCTAATTTTCTTTCTCCTTAAGAAGTTTGTTTACAGAATGTCTTATGGGAAAAAGGATAAGAGAAGGGAAAGGGTAAAAAAAAACACAATCCCAAAAAGGAAAGACCTCTTGACAAATACACGCTGGTAAATATCAACAAAGACCCAGCACACAAACAGAATGTCTACAAATCTATACGAAATATATAATTAATATACTGTAGCGAGGCTACTTTAGATTAATATATTTACACTCTTTAGTCAATCTTTCTGCTAGTTACTAAGGACTTCGCTAACTTATCCTTTATCCTTCATCCTTAGTAGTTTAAGATATTCTTACCCTTAAGAAGTTTACTAACAATACGATAGTTGTGGCGAAGCACCTTCGGGGTGACCACATAACGCTCAACTTCTTAAGCCACACCATTCCTAATTGCCACTCACTAAGAAGTTTAAACAGCTATTTAACTTCCTTAAAAAGAGTATGCTTTCTATCAAACTTACAGTATTTATTTAACTCTAATCTAGATGAGGTGTTTCTTCTGTTCTTCGTAGTTGAATATCTATACACATTAGGGTTAGTACTACTTCTGCAAACTGTACACTCTAACTGAATTGTAACTCTACTCTCACCTTTCTTTTTAGCCATATTATTCTCTATCCATCTAACTATAAATATACAGGACTAAAAATAATAGCTTTGGATAGGCTTGTCAAGTTCATTATAAAAAAGTAAGAAATACAAATGAAACTACACAAATATCTGGCGAACCACTTCAAATAAACTTAGATGCGGGCTTCCTAAAGAAGTTTGTTTATATCTTTAACCCCTCATTCTTAGCACTAGATAAGCACTTTTTTCAAAAACTATTCTTTTTTTATAAAAATGCTGTTTTTTTTTTGATAAAAATAATATAATGTGATACTATACTTTTGTACTGGTGATTAATGAAATGCCTTGATGGTTGATATAATACCTTGATTTTTGACAAGTAAGGAGTAAAAGAAAATGAAAAAAGTAATGTTTATCATACTTACAATGTTTATCGCGCTTGCTGTAACAAACTGTTCGGAAGATGTAACAGGAGTAGCAACAGGAGGAGGAAGTGGAGGACCAGGAGGAGAAGGACAAGAAGGAGGACAAGAAGTTGCCCCTGGTATAACATTAAGTATAAGTGGTACACTGAACGGCAGTGTTACTGTAACCGCTGACAGTGACGGAAATCTCATCGTAGATAATAATGGAACCGCAGTATTTGGGGATGGGGCTATCTTAACCCTCACTGGGATATATACTGCAAGCATTACTACTAATGCAATAACCCTAACGGAACCCAATGGCACAGATAGTGCTCCCTACTATGTTGCAAGCTTTGATGCCACGACCAATACTGCAACCCTTACCACTACTGAACCCAATCCAGTCGTCTATACTCCAAGTGTTACTGGTAATATCTTAACTATAGCTGATACTAGTAATGACACCACGATATCCGGATATATTACAGAGTTTGATAATGGTAATAATACTTTGACTTTAACCAATCCCAGCACAAACTATATTGTAAATGTCGATAATAATAATGCTATAACTGTAACTGAATCTAATAACACTGTAATAACTAATCTTTATGTTATAAGCTTTGATGCCACGACCAATACTGCAACTCTTACTGATACTCCACCTACTACACCCTATCCTGTAGATTTTGCTGATAATATCTTAACTGTAACTGATCCTAATGATGCTACTAACAAGATAACTGGATATATTGATAGCCTACTAAGTTCTACATCAGATACTTTAATCGTAAAAGTTGGGGATGTAACCATAACTATATCTGATGGTGATAATGATATAATCGAGGCGGAGACTACTCTGACTATAAGTAATGCAAATGGCTTAGTTATAAACAGAGCGAAAACAACAGGGGAAGAAACTAAGGAGAATAGCCAAGGTAAAGCAAGTATAAAGACAGAAGAAGTAATAGAAACTAATATTGACTCTGATGCTGTAACTATAACTACTAGAACTACAACTACTGTAAATCCAGGTGAGACAAATGAATATACGACCATAACCACAACTGACGAAGAAAATGGAAATGTAAAAACAAGTTATGACGAACAGTCATATAGCTGTAGTAATAGTAC